>NQII01005995.1:0-25079 GCA_002778355.1 Clitarchus hookeri | reverse complement strand
AGCCCGCCTTTGCATCTGCGAGGCGCGGTTGCGCCTTCCTGGCGGTATTCTTTTGGCACGTCCGCAAACCCTTAATCCTTATTGTGGTCGTCTGCCTGCGAGCTTCGCCAGAGCGTGTGTTCTGACGAATAAAATATAGGGACGCAGAATGCGTCAACATTAATTTTGTATATAATTTAATTTTAGCTCTTATTTGCCCACCTTTTATATTGGTCTATGTACAGAATTAAATGCATCACTATTTGCTATGCTTTAGAGTAGCATTTTTTTTTTCTCAGCCTTCCTTTCTCCCTCTATCTATCTCCCTCCCTCTTCTTCCCACGGGACCCTGCCTGATCTGTTGGGAGTGTGCATGCGCACGTATTCATCCCGCCTGAAGCTGCGGTGTAGGGATACTGTTGACTCAGCTTTCGACATCTGAATAGAACGGTAAAGGAGAGGTGGACAACAAGTATATCTCACGAAAGGTCTGGCTTTCCTCAGAGGGAACAAGTGTCCAGTTTAATCTTCAGATTAATGCTGTTAGATTGCCGACATTCTGTCATGGTGTTCAAATGCACGCTATAACGTAACGCATTTTTAAATTAATTTTCTCAGTTCAATTAGCTAAGGTCATTTTTGAAAGATTTTTATTTATACTGAACCATAACTAGAGTTAGATTTTGGGNAGAGTTATATTTTGGGATTAATTTTCTCAGTTCAATTAGCTAAGGTCATTTTTGAAAGATTTTTATTTATACTGAACCATAACTAGAGTTAGATTTTGGGTTATACGTCGCAGGTGTGTGTGCTGTATGGGACATTCATAATTTTAGAGCAGTGAGAAGTTTTTTTGGATCAGGCTAAAAATTTAAGTGGTAGCTTTGTCTTTCGTTCGAGGATGACCTATTCTTGTTCCTGTATTACCTCCGTGAGTAAAACCTACACTGGCACATTTCACGGAGTATGTTTAAGCAGCATACCAAGGCCGGATTTAGAGAAATACAAGCCGTGTTTCGGAAAGACGACCGGGATCGCTGAACCCTACCTGCCCACCAATATTGTTGGGGTAACGTCTACCCGTAGAACTAAAAGTTGCGCATAGCTCTGGAAATCCGTCCTTTATTGAAAAATGGTTCAGATTTTGGTTATGTGTGTTTTCATCAAGTGGTAGTCAAGAAACTTTAAACGTTTAAGAGTTTTTTAGAAAATAAAATTGTTAAATTTTTTGGGGAAATTATGTTTAGGTACGTGAAATGTGGCAAAGAATTTTACGTATATTAATATAGTTACGTACAATATATTCAATTTCACGCCGTACATTGATAGGATAACAAAAAGTCCCACATTAGTACGCAACAATACTGAACCCTAGTTAAATATGTTTCATTTAGAATCAAATGGTCACTTATTTCCGTGCATTAGTCGCCCATGCCACTTCTTTGCTATGATGTTTCAAAAGTACATAATACTTTCATTGAAAGTACACTACCCGGGGCAAAGAATATAGCACACCAAAATCATGTGACAACAACGAAACTTTGTAAATATAGTCTATTCGCGCGGTTTCATCGCACTTTTTGAGTCAAACCTTTCAAAACACTCCCCATATATGATGAGTTTGGTTGCTTCCTAAATAGATCATGTATCACAAGCGTTCTATACTTGTGTTAGCATGAAAATACCCTATGGTTTGTTAAATTGAACTTTTATTTATATTTTATCTATAAATTACAATATTTTATTTATAACTAATATGAATACAGAAAGAGAGAGAAAAGGCATGTTGGTAATGCCTAGTAATAGATAGTTCTTATGCAAAATATTATTACACTTGGTGCACCCGAATTCGATGCGTTGGCCCTCTGGTGTAATTTTCTAAACTTTGTTTGCATGAGGCAGAGGAATATCCTGGAAGTATAACTTTAGCAGGGTTTCAGAAAAGTTGTAAATAACTGTGACTGGACTATAGCAATAGTACGGGTTGTTATTCACATGGTCTCGTGTTGACACGTTTGCATTTGACCGTACACCCAGCGGTGGTGTTGCCATCACTGACCAGCGGTTGTAGACACTGGCGTGTAGTCGAAGCTGAATTTAAGCGAGAAACACCAGACGACAACAAGCAAGCATGCAGAGTGATAAAAAAAATGCCGGGAAGACGTTAAAGAAATCGTTTTACGCAATTGGCGAACTTCGAGAGGGTACTGAAAACCGGTGTTGTTGGAAGCCGTGGATACGTGAAGGCACACACACACGGGGAGACGGGCTCAGGACTAACGAGATAAACTACCAGTCGAGAGGATCAATGGACCGTCCTCCAGGCGTGGAGGGATTCCGTGGTGACACGGCCCACAATACTGGCCAGTGTTGGGGCATCCGTGTGCCCACGAACCAGGAATTTACGATCTTAGCGTCCATTGCGTGTGCTGCCATTAGCTCTTCAACAGCAGTGGCTCCATTTGCTGTGGTGACAGGGCAGAGTAATATGGAATGCCAAAGACTGGTGGAGTGTGCTATTTAGTGATGAGTGCCGCTTTGTTATTACGACTGATAATCATCGCGCCCGGATGTGGAGAGCTCCTGGCGAATGCCACAATCCCAATTTTGTTATCGAGTGGCACACTTTCCACACAGCAGATATCATGGTCTGGGGAGCAGATTTCCTCTCGTCATATTAGGTGAAACATTGATGGCCTAGTGGTATGTAGATGAGATCCTGTGCCCCCCATCTGCTCCCATTTCTGGTCGGGATTCCAGGGGCGATATTCCAGCAGGATAATGTCCGGCCATACACGACACAGCGATGTAGAAAGCACACCACCGGGATATCGCAGAAGAAACTTGGCGACATCGCCACGATGTCTCGGAATGTCGCCGGGACGTCGAAGAGAACTTCAAATGTCCGCTTTTTGAGACATCCAATGGACGACATGCCTGCGACGTCCCAGGGACGTCCCGAAAAGCGGACATTTTGATGTCCCCTCGACGTCGCCAAGTTTCTGCTGAGATATCCCGGCAACGTGTTTTCTACATCACTGTGATGTATTGGCAAAATTTGTTAGCACTTCAATGTTTTGTTTTGTTACCTTGTTTAGTGTCATTACATAGTTCTTACAATATATTTTTCGTAAAGTTTAGTAATAAAACATTAAAACCGTGTACCTAATGATCTTACTTTTTTAAAGTTTTTATTCCACAATTTTATTGGTCCCAAGGTAAATGTAGGGTATGAAAACGTAGTATAACAGGTAGCCACCCTTAGTTTTGTAGCATTAGTTTTTCATTGTGGCTAGTATAATGCAAAATACTTTTTTTATATTTATTTTAGGAAAAAAACTTATTATTTGAATGTCTGTGTGAAAAATCTAGAATATATTGTTGGAAATAATAATTGTAAAAAGGTTTTAATATTTAATAAAAGCAAATCGCATGCATCGTTCCAAATAAGCTAGCAAAAAAAGTGTGTCCATCGTTTAGTTTGAGTTTTATGTAGTGATTATGTGCCTTTTTCACAATCGTTCTTAGTTCGGACTATGGAAAGGACTAATAATAATTTAAAGTTCGAGAAAAACATTGTAATTTTCGAATAAGACAGCTTTGTTAATATTAAAACCAAGTTGAAGATAGAAAAAGTTTACAACCAACCGAAAATACGTTTAAGGCCGATCCTGTCAATTTGTTGAAGCAAACATATACTAATTAAATTAATAATATGCTCCGTGCATAATAATTAGAGGTAAATATTACCATAACGCATCAATTCTAAGCTGTAGCAAGGCTTCAAGGCCTTTCGAATTTCTATGCGAAATCAAATTCCCTTTCGGAAAAACAAATTCAGCATGATATAAACATTTTCAAATATAATTTTAGCACACAACCTATATAAAAATATAAAATGTAAAAGTACAAAGATTATCTGTCTGTACTGGTAGCTCAGTGGTAAGGTAACGTTCTAACTTACTAAGCCAAAGAATACTGGTTCGAAGTTATTCAGGATTAATGACACACAATTGTTACAGAATAAATATTTGTTTTATATTTGGTACTCAAATTCTTTCTATTTTCATTACATACACAGTATCGGTAAACAAAAAAAAATGAATACAGTCCTCGTGCCACCATGCTGCTATTTTACACATGCAAATACTAAAATTCAGAATTACCTTTCTAAACATATCAAACTAAACATTTTAAAGGTTGTTTGCTACGGTTTATTTTACAACAAATACACTGTTATATTCTGTAGAGTTGTAGAGAAAATTGTATCGAACAACTGTTGTAATACCACTGCAATTTTTTTATTCGGTAGCCTTGTTTAGTGTTATGTCATAGTTTTGACAACATACTTTATGGAAAATTTACTTACAAAATAAAAATATATATATTTCTTGGACAAGGTGTGCTGTATATTAGTAAAAAAATAAATTTTATTATTCGCAGAAAACAAAAAAAAACGTTAACTTAGAAAGGATACGTAACGATTGTTTAGCACAAAATACAAATAAGAAATAAAACAGACCACGTTGCTGTTACGTGCAATACACAACTGAAAACAAGCACATGCATTTATGAATGCCCTGCCGGTAAGCATAACTGTACTCCGAAAGTTATTAAGTTATTAATTTTAAAGTCTCTACTCATAATTGAAAATTTGCAATTGGAAAGGTTTTAGGCAACTATATCAAATACATGCACCAAACGGAGAAGTTAGTCGGAAAGTAAATCTACAGTATTAACACTAAACATCATTATTACTGCAGATACTTACGACATTTAATAATCAGCCGGTCGTGTTCTATGCCATTCAGCTGAATTCAGCTGTCATTAACAATGCATGCAGTTACCTCCAGAAACAACAAAGCTGATATTTAAAAGTTGGAAGTATATAAACATAAGTCTTATATTGGAAGGTATCTGTGGTTTAGTAAAATACATATTAATTAAATTACAGCTCTTACTTTTTTCAACTATGTATGTTAATTTTATTTATCACGTCATTGTGTTAAGTAGATGGATTGTCGACGTTGCGGCGACGTTACACATACACATTTCCGTTATGGTAACAAACGCCACGTCGATTCGACGTCGAACTTTCGACGCAACCTGAATTTGACAATCCCACGCCGCAGCAACGTTTCTGGAACCAAGTGTGCTGTATGTGTCAGGACTGCCTCCATCATGTCCAAACACTATCTTGGTCTTCCCGCTCCCATGACAACACTGCCTTGGCCTGCCCGCTCCCCTGACATGTTCTAAATCGAGCATATGTGGGGCCTGTTGAAACGCCAGCTGCAGCCGTGCCGCAGTATCCGTGATTTGGAACACACCGTCCGACGACTATACGCCCGTCTACCTAAGGACAACTCCATCCCAGACCATGCTGTAGCGTGTATCACAATGCGAGGAGGTGCAACGCGATATTAAAGATGACTGGATGGCGTAATCACTTCCTCCGTGAAGTTTCAGTACCATCCGATGCAACTTTCTGTGTGCGCCATTTTTATTGCCCAGCAGTGTATTTTGTAATTTGCTCATATTGCCTGCTGCAACTCTGCTGCTTGAGAGTCTCGTGTGAGAAAGCCATTCAACCACCAGCACTCAGCTCCGCCCAGCTGAACGTAGAGTTCTTCGCGCTTATCACTCGTGAGTGGCTGGTAAACTTGTGGTTATGTCCACGGTGCAACTTTGCTCAATTACTTTGATGAAATTCCAGGAGGATACGTGAAAATGGAAGTTGGCATTTCGTTATTATTCAAGAAATTTCTTCTCGTGCATTTCTATTGGTTCAGTTACATGTTGTTTCAACTAATGAATTTTAGCCCTCTTATAGGTTCCCGGTAGCACGGAATATTACACTTTTCGTCCTTCGGCCAATAATACCACGGATTCAATGCCGTAAAAAAATTTGCACGTGATATAATACGTGAAACACAAAAAAATTATTTTTACTGCCATACTACTGTGACAAATCGAAACTCAGAAATAATTTACAGAAAAGGCTTTAAAACAACTACAAACCAATAGCTAGCTGTTTGAGTGGTGGTTTACCAGTATATTGCAAAATATATTGCACAGAAGACAATAATAATATTGAAATATTGAGTTTTACCTCGCACATTTATGTACAGAAATGCTATAGACGACAGACATCCACGGTGATGGTAAACTCCCAACCATCTGATTGCTGACTTCTAGCTCATGCTCATAACTATGCAATGCCGTATGATGGGTTTGAGATATTACCGATTCAGTCTCCTCACCACGTGAGCCACAAAGAACCCCAAGAATGCAGTTATAAGTTTGTTTTATTTGGTTTTTTACCTGGAAAGTTTACGACCTCTTAGCTATTTGTTACACAAAATCACATAATAAAACTGAGTTTAAGTATTAAATACAAGTTAACGTCACCGTTGAGTAATAAAACATCAAATACATGTAGGTATCTGTGCTTGAGACAAATGAAACAGATACATACTTCACAAGTGCGGTGCAAAGCACACAGCGAACAACATTATGAGTCATGTCACCAACTGACCACTGGAGGTCTCCACAGGTATTCTTATTTTATATGCTACATTACCCATGAAACTGTGACAATCTATGCTGCCTACCCTCCGAAAAATGCAGATGACCTTGACAGTTTTCTAACTTATTATAGTATTCGAGTCAAAGATTAAACACAGAAAATCAAAATACTAATTAACATAAAAATTTTGGGCCACACTAAGAAGAGATTTGTATCCCCATTGCCTTCGTGCATCTATGCACATATTTTCTATTAATTACAAACAATCCAACATTGACGTATTGCTTTAGCATTCTTGTTTGCCTTCTTCCGTTACGATTTATATTTTTGCTCTGGATGTGAACATTTTAAAGAACTTTAGAATAGTTTTTAATTATTTTAATAATTCTTAAATGAACTTTGAATGAGATGCTACAATATTATTATTTTTTTATAATAAGTATATCTTGGAAATCTTGTCTTGCACTGGGTTTGTATTCCACGGCCCAGTCTCATCAATAGCGAGACTTCAAATTAATTTAGTAACGAGGGAATAATTTTCTCTAAAATAATTAAGCTGTAAGAAAAAGTATGAGAATTTTAATCAAGAGGCTAAACAGTTTGGATAAATTGATTAGAGCATTTAAAAAGTAAATAAATTTAGTAGAGGCATTCAGTCTTATTCAACTTGGCCATTATAGGTTTTTTTAACATGACTGTCGTCGCTGATAGTAAAGCTGAAAGTTATTAACCAAGTCAGATTTCTTGGAATTTTGTATTTTGTACGAAGTCTCTAAAGCACTTATAAAATACGACATAACATCATTATTTTATCTACAAGTCTCCTGACGAGGTAAGAGACCCCACGAAAATTAACCTACCAGTAGTTAAATATGAATGATTAGGAATTAATCATCATTCTAAAAAAAGCATGCAGTTGTGATGAAAGAAATCTGAATAAAGGCAAAATAATAACACGCGTTTATAAATTTAGAAAAAATATAAATGTTTAGTGTTTTGAGTTATTACAAAATTTAGTCACAAATTTTGTTCCGTAAAAAAATGCAGTTTCAGCAGCACAGCAATAAAAAGTATTCCATTTCCCTAAAGAAGATAATAACAACAGCATAAATAAACTTAATTTTTCGGCCGCAAGAAACCTGTTCAAACTAAATATTACATGTAGGCATAATTATCAAGAGCGTCAAATAGCCAAAATAATGTCACTATTTTTAGTATATTTTACAATTGTGGCCTAGGTTACCAAAAAGTAATGTGATCAAATTAACCAAAAGGACATAGTGTCATAATAATACAGTTCAAAATAAATGTTTATGTTCCAAAAAACTGAAAAGAAATTAAATTGAAATTCGTTGTGTCCCTAGTTATGTTTTACGTTCTAAGACAACACTCGACGTGCACGCGGTGCAGCTGGGAGATAAAAGCTCATCGCAGCCAAGCAGATTGTATTAAAAAGTTTCTTCATGGAGTCCCATTACCATCGACGAAAACTATGCGTGGAATATAAACGTGTTTAAATAACTTCTTGAAATTTACTAACCATCAGATTTCAGATTTAAAACATGCCAAAAGTAAGGAATAGAAAATTATTTAATTGATTTTGATTTTTTTTTATTTCCCGATGATATGTTACAAAATTGTAAAATACTCTTGAAATATTTTTAAAAAATTGACAGTTGAACACTTGTAAGCCCTTTTCGTAGCATCCACAAAATAGCCAACCCATTTATGGTGTACGATGCTCGACGAAAGCATGTCATTATTCATGTAACACAGAAGAATAGACTATATGTGGGAACGGGGGTAGAGCAGCAAAGGAGTGAATACGGAAGAGAAAATGGGAGCGCACCGAATAAATTGCCATGCCACGGCAGTGCCGCCAACACACTTCCTATATGATACACCCCGGTCGAGATTTCCGCCCTCCGGGGCCTGGCATCGAACTAGGGACCGGTGGTGGGCCAGAGTTTAAAACGCTAAGCCAACTGCGGGTCCTTGACCAAATACCTATAGTATGTTTATGGTAACGTAAGCACTTTTGGAACCAACGTTTAAGAAATATTTCACTGTCCGTTAAATGCATAAATGTTACCTTCAAGATTGGCACGCAGGCTCCAAGTTAAGTTGGCAGCGAATTAAGAAAAATAGTTCCCGCATGTTTTGTTGTATTGATAATGTAATGTTTAAATTTACGGCAAATAAAGTTTTTTTTCTACTGTATACACATTAGAGCATGAAATTGCATGTTTGTAACACTTTTAGGTTCCTACGCATGAATAAAGTAATTAGACAAAGGGATATGTAAATTTTACATACGGCGGAAGGGTACAAAATTAGGAAGGAAGTATATCTTAAGCAGAGCTTTCAAAAGTGCTTAATACTAATAGTACTGTTAATCAATTCTAAGCACTATTAAGAATTATACTTAGTTGAAAGTTCGAAACTACTTGCAGTTCATGACGCGCGATCACAAAAAAATTGCTATCATACTAAACAATTTGGAGGAGGGAAAATAAAATGTATTTCATGTCGCCAAGCCGGTGGTAATGCATAAATGTCTGTGCCTGAGAGGAAATCCTACCTAATAAAATTGTTTTGATTTGCCGAGTTTATTGCCGGACGATGCCGCTGGTCGGTGGGTTTTCTCGGGGATTTCCCATTTTCCCCGCCCCTTCATTCCGGCGCTGCTCTATACTCACCTCGCTTCACCTTCATCGGCTTTCAAGACCTCGATATTAAGAGCCGCCCGAATCTCTTCACTCACTTCACTCGCTGAATTTATATTGAAGTCGCAATTATATTGACCAACAAGAGAGAAACAACCACGCCGTTCCTCCTCTCTTTGAAATTGTCAGCTCTATGGGATTAATATAAATTAATTTTTATCTGCAGGCTACCGGCATACAGGAGATACTTGCTGAGTGATAAAAAATGAGAAATAACATTCTTTGCGAAGATAACAGTTTCCCAAACACTTCATATGGGAATAGCGGAATTATTCTGCAGCTGAAAAATAACGACTGATGAATTTTTTATATTACCTTGTCATTTAATAACCTTTAGAGTCCCATTTTATTTAGCAAGTACTGATGTTGCATTAAACAATATTTTCCAGTCATGGAATGCATTGTACGCTTCTGGAATACAAGTAAGATGGTAACTAATTACGAGATTAAAACATTTCAGCGTTGAAATTTGCTTAGCTATGCTTGGAAGCAAATACGACAATTATGGAGGTTTTGTAAAAACAAGGAACTGTTGGAATTAACTATTCGATTGCAACTTTTACTATGCTTAGGACTATAAACATTCAGATATAAAATAAACGCTATTGAATTTCTTGATTCGTTTATATAAGTGGCAAAATGATCAAGTTTTTCTATATTACCTCTCTTTGGTGCATGTACGTGTGTGAAACTAGAACTCATATTTAGTCCATAATTTCTTGTTAATGCTTTCAAAGCTACAAACAGCTGCCGACTGTTGGGGGGGCGGAACTACAGCCTGTTTACAGTGACACTGCACAGTCCGCCCACTTATCTCTTGTCAGTGAATAAGGGAAAGCGAGTGGATGAAAGACCCGCGAATATATATAAGAGTTGGAACATTTTAATAATTGCTGTATGTTTAGGGGTTTTTTTTTTTTTTTTTTTTTTTTTTTAGCTAAAGGTTGTATCGGTTATTGTCATAGATGTCGAATATAGTTCTTCCTTAGCATTAATACTATTTGACACTCAAATTTTGGTCATATCCATAAATTGATAGAAGGGATGTAGAAACAACACTTATCCAGCAAGCATAGTTTTATGTATTCATACGCGAAATCGAGTTCCACAGCAGATCGAAGAGAACATAAGCTGTGCATTACTGCGCTAAAGAATAAAACGGAAGTTTTTGAAACGTTAAATACACTCAATTACAAAACAAAACTGATCACCATGAACGGATCTCACATAAGTACATCGAAGATTGCCATGCAGTATTGTCATAGCCCCAGATGGGTCCCTTACAGCCTGTCGCGCGATGAAACGATCCTCCCTGCTGGTGGTCCGCCGGAGTCGACCCTAGCCTTCTCGACGGGTGTGTGTACCCTCCTGTTCCCACTTCGTCCTACACCGNTTTTTTTTAGCTAAAGGTTGTATCAGTCATTGTCATAGATGTCGAATATAGTTCTACCTTAGCGTTAATACTACTTGACACTCAAATTTAGGTCATATCCATAAATTGATAGAATGGAATTTAGAAACAACACTTATTCAGCAAGCATGGTTTTATGTATTCATACACGAAATCGAGTTCCACAGCAGATCGAAGAGAACATAAGCTGTGTATTACTGCGCTAAAGAATAAAACGGAAGTTTTTGAAACGTTAAATACACTCAATTACAAAACGAAACTGATCACGAACGAATCTCGCATAAGTACATCGAAGATTGCCATGCAGTATTGTCATAGCCTCAGATGTGTCCCTTACATCCTGTCACGCGATGAAACGATCCTCCCTGCTGGTGGTCCGCCGGAGTCGACCCGAGCCTTCTCGACGGGTGTGTGTACCCTCCTGTTCCCACTGCGTCCTACACCGACTCACAGTGTGGGCAGAACAGTTCAAGGGGCGATCAATGCGCCCAAAACTTCCAACCCGCCTCTCGGAGGCCGACGATGCGGCGTCTCTCAAACTCATCTGGCTGAGCAAAGGCTTGTCGAATGCATNACCTGGCTGAGCAAAGGCTTGTCGAATGCATCGTCGGGGCACGCTACGTGTTCATTGAACTTGGTTCTCCGGCTCACATCGCTGACGCTGCTACTAGGGCCTTATTAGATGCCTTGCCGTTACGAATTATGGCGAGACAAGTATTATCCCTAGTGGCACATCCGCGCAAGCAAACCGCATTAGACGCTAATGGAACACATGTTGGGATGTGATGATACTGTGTGTGCGACCTTCGTTGTACTCGCTAGATTCGTTCTTGGTGATCGATTTTTTTTTTTTTATGATTGTAGAAGCAAATCCCAGTGGCGTAACTATAGTGGAGCAGTTGGAGCAGTTGATCCAGGTGCCAGGCTCGAGAAAGGCGCAAAGTTATTTATTTTTTAATAATTAGCAAATATTAATTACGAAGTTTTATAAATTTAAAGAACATTTGCCAATAAAGTGTAGTCAGTATTACATAATAATTTCCTGTAGTGATTTTGTATTCACGTTCGGATAGGCAGTTCGTAAACAGGGTTGTGGGGGGGGGATGAGAGGGGGTTGAATCATCTGGTACACACACTCTACCTGGCCCTTCCCCAAAAAGTCTTCTCGACTAAGAATACAATGGGCAGGAAAAAAAGTGTGTGATTTATACTGGCCGCCAGGCAAGAATTAAAAATAGAACATCGTCAGCTAAGCATGTGCCCTGCTGTGCGCATGCTTAAACCTAGTAATTATCTACTATGTATCAATCATTCCTGAAACAAAAAACTTTTTCGACTACGTTCACTATCTGCGTTTTACTTATTTTTTCTCAATGACCGTATTAAACAAAAATTCAACATTTCAAGTAGTCTGTCAAGTAGAAATCAAGCACTCGATGTACTTCGTAGTGTTTATTTTGACGTCCTTCAGACATAAGTTATTACATTTAAATAGTCAATATCCGAGCATTAATAAATGATTCTGAACAATTCCCTGCAGTAATTCTAATTGTACTGTAAACTTTAGATCTTAGTTAAATTGTTAATATTTTCAAAAAAATTTACAAACTCTTGAAAAATATCTAGAAAATACGTCCAAAATGTTGCCTTCCCTTGGTGACAAGTTAACAAACGGGAGTTTTCGCCTCATTTTTGTGAGAAGAAAACAAAACTAAAGAGAAACACGTTTGATAACTTCTAGAAGATGACACGATTTTTGGCAATTGAAAACTACATCAGGTTGAAGTGTTTAACCATAGTCTGGACATACGTGAAATGTGCAGATTTCCAATCTTTGGAACTTTCGTTTATATTTCCTTGAAATCATGAAGAAATCGTGGAATCTAGCAAACACCTAATTGAAAACTATCTATCTCAGTTTACTGCTGGTTTAGATACACAGTACAGAAGGTTAAAAATATGTTGTGCAGGTCACGTTAGACTATAGGCTATTCACGGTTAAAGTGAGTACTTTTGAAAGCCCTCTCCTTAAGAACAATAGTCAATAAATATATCTTATTTTAGCCTTATACGTTAAATTTCGAGTGCGGTGGAATATACACGTTGTGATTATTACGTACATGGCAATATTTATTTAAAAAGGTGGTTAAAGGCTAACAAATTGCTCGATGAAAAAGTAACTATGGCCTCAAAAGTGCTTACTTTGCCGTGAATAGTCTATACTTAATATTTAACAGCTCGCAGACACTTAACTTATCCGAGCGCAAGTTGCTACCCTTGATGTAAGTGCGTGCTTGATTTTCCTTATAATGCTAGTGATTACTACATCAGCTGAGAGGTCATTTTCCAAACCGAAACCCGCCAAGAACCACCTTAGAAGTAGCATATCGTTGAANCCTCAAAAGAGCTTACTTTGCCGTGAATAGTCTATACTTAATATTTAACAGCTCGCAGACACTTAACTTATCCGAGTGCAAGTTGCTACCCTTGATGTAAGTGCGTGCTTGATTTTCCTTATAATGCTAGTGACTACTACATCAGCTGAGAGGTCATTTTCCAAACCGAAACCCGCCACGAACCACCTTAGAAGTAGCATATCGTTGAACCGCCTCAACTAATTGATTTACTACGTACGAATCATGTTTATTTATTAATAATTTTAATGTTTCCGAAAAGCAATATTTTTTCTTGTTATTCTTTATATTTTAAATACAAAAAAAAAAATATTTTATACATTATACATAAAAAAATAGAAATAAAATTTATTTAAACAAAAAATTGTAAATTAAAAAAAACATTAAAACGTTACTAGGAGTGGATTGATCCTTAGTAGGTCAAAGCCCAGGGCGCTTATAACCTAGGTACGCATTGGTAAATACACTAACTAGGTCTATAGTGTATTTGATCAAATGTACGGGATACAGAAAATCGCTCTCTCACAATAACAAATGAAGACAAGTACACAAGCGACATTGACTTGTTTTTATTTGGTTTTGGTAATTTTATCCACGGGCAGAAAACTACGATAGGTTTCGATTCCATATCGACTATGTGATGAAATCGACTATCGAAAATAAGATATCGATACAACTCGGCAAGAAAAATTGTTTGAGACGGCTGGAACCTGCATATCCTATAATATTCATTAACTGATTATTTAACCAAAGCAAAAACCTGTCTGTTGTCCATTCGTTTCGTTATAATTTAATACAAGTCTTTCTTGTCGCAGGTGGTCGGAATTATATGGCGAATACTTTAATGATCTTCACAAGCCGATGAAAAATGTTACGTAAACCTTATGTAAAAAAAATATTAGGAATGTATATATCGTACGGAATATCAACTTAACAATAAAAAAAACCTTACGCGCTTGGTAGTTATTCCAATAGATTTTTTCTGTAACCACGGACGAAAAAATGCAATAGCGCTGCGATCTGTTGAATGCGCCTAAAACTACTTCGAGAGGAATATATTAGATATTCCATGAGTGTGCGGCAGATTGTACGCTACAATCTAGATGGCAGCAAAACATGAGCGCTTTCTGACAGGCCCTTCTTGAGGTTTAGGTTCATTCCGTACACGTTAGATGGCAGGGCAGTGTCTAGATTTCATTGTGCTTCACGTTTACAAACGACAGAGTTGCGAGCTCATGGGATTTTTCCCATTTTGTGGGAGTTTTGAACTATAAGATTACAATAAAGGGAATAGGGAATTTTAGCATGAAAATGCCTCAAATAAAAGTAAAACTGAATAGAACAAAAATTTCGTTATACTTAAGGGTTACTTTGTAAAAGTTTTTTAACACAATTAATTTGCTTTCTTAATTTTTTTGGGTAAATACGTAAAATGTGTAAGCGCAAGGACTCTGGTTCGTCGGAGTATTATTCTCTTTGTGAGAAACGCATACATTCTTCACCCAGTGTTGTTGGTAGCGGACTAAATTTGGGAAAACGTGCCATGTGTGCGAAAACTTTTAAGAACTGCATGACAAGAAAATATAAAACTGTTATACAAAATTTGAACATTGTTAAGTCACAGTAAACACAGGAATTGATCATAATTATTTACATGTGTTTTAATACATATTTTAAATGCATATATAATTTTACACAGTTTTAAACTGTAAAAACTGCTAAAATTTAATTCATTTTTACTCCTTTTTTTTTTTTTTTTTTTTTTCCCCGCCTGTGTTATTAATTTTGTGGAAAATTCTGAACTTGTATAGGATACGTTGTCTCTCAGCGTCGTAATTTCACCTTTTGCTGGTTGCCAACATTCCAAACGCGCAAAGACAGTATAATCAAGGAGTCACAACTTTATAGGCGGAATATAGTCATTAAAATTAGAGTAGCCAGCGTAATGCGAATGAAGAAATTGTTTTACTGCATGGAAGTTACTAAATTCGATCATTACTAGGCCTATTATTGTTTGTATGTATTTAAAAATAAACTTTTAATGAAATTATTAATTTTTTTTACTGTGGCAGCATAACATTAAGCCAGACGTACGGGAATTCTGGCATTTATACCGGATTTTCTCTCTTGGTACAAGTTACCAGATTTTTCTCGTTCTGGTAAACATGCATACCAGATATTTGTTGGTCACAAAAATCTGCAAAAGTGTACTGATGTAGCGAACGTATTGGGTAATTAAAACTATTTTTTGTAAACTAAGATACAAATAACTGCCTATAACTACTGCTTAAGAGTACGTTACATTGTATTGTACTTGTTTGCAGCCATGCATAGTGTTAAATCAGACTGTATTGTCATTTAGAGACTTTTAAAAATGATTTATGTATTTTTAGTTTCTGACACCGATAAGTACATACCTACCTAATCACAGTATTAGTACCAAGAAGAGTTCAACTCGGTTTAACTTTCCTTAATATTGTTGTGCGTCGTCGTAAAGCCAATCAGAAGCCTCGAGTGCTGTATTACGTTGTCAAGTGTAACACTGGTTTGTGAAATAAGAAAGAGCGTGTATTGAGTTCAGTTTTCATGGAGTGGCTGTCTTTTGTTCAGTTTGTAGAGTGGTGGCAACGTGAAATTGTGGGAAATCTACAGTGAAATTTGACTTGTATATTTTCGGCTGAAATGGATGCGATAGATAATTTTCATTGAACAAACGTTAATTGGGTCGGTTTACTTACGATTTTGATAAAATAATGCTACCAACTAAAGTAATGAAACTTTCTCAAGTAGCAAAGTTGAAAAAAACGAAACAAACAAGTGTTGAAAGTGTTGTCAATTGTAGCCAGGTCGCTGTGCTTGTGAAATGCGTATGTCAATTGTGCCTGGGCCTTAAGTAATCCCTGTGCACCCTGAAAAAAATACATATATATTCCGTGGTATTCCGAAATCACTTCAGGCGAATTCAGCGATGGTTCCTTGCTACAGACCATGGCCATGCTCGATTTATAATTACCTCGCTGTCGACGAGACTTCAAGTCTTACATACTTAATAATCTACCAACCACTGGCACATTCGTGACAATCGCTGCAGTACTTTCTAAATCTAGACGCAGATTTGTTTTCCTGCAAATGCAGAATGTGTACCTATCTACTCAATGGCACGATGAAACTGTTTCCATTTAGGTCTACTCAATGATAAGCCCTCCGCGCGTCTGGACTTACGAATAACTTCGTCATTATCATCACTTGTCAGTTTACAAACCGGAGTAATTCAAATAAACAAGTTGCAAATAAGTACTTGCTGCAGTGTAAAATTATTGGCCCGACGTGTCCAATCCGCTCCCCCAGATGCAATCAGTCAGGACAAAGCAAATTGTTTTCTTCAACGCAAATATCTGCAGTGACACCGACAAATCTCGCAGACATCGAGTACACTGTACTTTGAGGATTCAAACAGTGAAGTCTTTGCACAAAACTAACAGTAACATTAACAGTCTAGGTTCTCTTCGTACGCAGAAGTTGTAAGATTGGGAGGACACTACGTGTAGGAATTGAACCTTCGGCATCCTGAATAATATTAAATTACGCTACTGTATGACTGAGCACGATCGGTACTAATAATGAAAGTGAAATTGCTTAGAGTGAAAAATTTGGGGCCGACCTCCCATGGCGCAGTCGGTTGGTGCGCCACTGGTATGCGGTGCGGGAGGTTCTGGCTTCGAATTCTAGGTAAGGCATGGGTGTTAGTTTAAGTTAGTTTGTAAGCTGTCCCCTGAAAAGCCTTCAAGCATAACACCAGGGGACGTTAATAAGCCCTTTCCAATACAATACAATAATTCGGGGGTACGATTAACTCTCTACTGTGCAGACTAAAAGAGAGTGCAATCAAACAAAATTAGCCAATAAACTTCACCTAAACTTGATCGCTCAGCTTCTGTGAACTTGTGGCGTAACGTTTAATTTGGTCCCGTTCGGAAGTACTTGCAAAAATAATATTTGCCTCATTTATGAAATAGTTTAATCTACTCTGCGAGATATCATGTGTCAGATAGCCCAGGGGGGCTTACTCTAAGTTATTCGTTTCGGTCCTGTCGAGAAAAATATCCGTTATTACTCGAATTTTCGTTTCCTAACGAAAGGAGCTATTCTAAGCGCATTCTAGTGTTATTTTGACGTCACTATGTTCGATATGAAACTCGAAACGTTAACGAAGTCCTTCGGGCTCTCGTTACGGATATTTATTATGAAAACTTGGTGGGCGTAAGGTACAGGTTGTTATTTGTGATTGCGGAAAAAGGGAATCATGAAGTAGTGTGCCTCCATGCATTAAATAGCATAAAAATATATTTCCGAAAAAATTATTTTAAGAGTAATATTAACCTCTCTGTTTTAATTTGTGAATAACGTAAGCAGCAGTGCAGGCTGGCTTACGTGAGTATGTTTATTATTAAATTACACTTGTTTATACTGAAATACAAGAACATACACATTATATTTATTCGAAATTTCCTTTGAACAGTGTAGTTTGTAAATTAAGCGGTAAGTAGCGCTAAATGTAAAGAATTCTAGGAAGTATACAACAAAATTACTTTCTCTTGAAAATAATTGAGTGAAAATTCATACCATATTGCAATTACTACAATCGATTATAAATACGACAGTGTCTAATTTGTTATCCATCTTTTATTTTATAATCTTGGTATTAAAAATTAACGAAACTGTGCATTCATAAAAGCTTGCAACCAAACGGCATAATGGTCTCAGAGAAAATATTTGTAAATGTGAGAACCAAAGTTCTGTCTGCTCTATTATCGGCGTACACGCGAGTCCATTTTAACACAGTGCGTACCAAATTACAACAAATTTTTGTTTTAATTACATCACACGTCCAGTCTAGTTAGAAAATAGTACGATGTAGACGGCAAACTTGACACACTTGACGAACAAAATATACCTTTTTCCTAACATATATTAGTTGATTATAACTAACTATTAAAACACACCAAACACAAACAAATTTTAGAGGCTGTACTACTTTGGTTTATCAATATTTTCAAGCTAAAGTATTAATAATTTGTTAACAATATCTTGAAATTCAGTTAAAGTTCACGTACATAGTGTTGTCAAATTGCATTCGCTAACGAAAACCCGAACATTGCCGAAGGCTCAGATAGCTGTAACGAAATGTAACTTAATGCGTAATTGCCTTTCCCGAAGATTCTATTCGTTTCGAGAGCATTCGAAACTTAACGAATACGAAAAATTAGCGAATAACTTTGAATAAGCTCCCAGATCCGAAAATGCAAGGCTATGTCTAGTAGAGACCGAATATTGAAAAATAAAATAGAAAATATTTTTGTAGTCTAAAAGGTTTTGTTCCAAATTCAAAGGGAACCAACATTAACTCAACTGCCTTTCTACAATTAATATTCCAGTTCCCACCTTATCACGTCGTTCTGGCTCGCGGTAGTTATTTTACCTTTTTTATGTCGTTATATCGGTTACGGTAACCGCAGATAAACTGTTTCCATCGTCATTTCGTTATCTGCCGAGTCGTTATCAGTCAACAAGATAGCACTGATATATATCCAGTTCAGCAATTGTGGGGTCCACAACTCGGTAAAATTTTGTGGCATAAGGTTCCAGTGAGCGCATAAGTACTCGTCAGACATATTCATGCATAAGTGCATTTCGTAATTTACATTGCCACTTTCATGATCCACTCAGTTACAACCAAAGTACAACCTTTCATTTCATATATACAATCAATAACGTTATTTAAGGAATACAATGTGGCATTATTTGTATTGTTATTTGCTTTTCTAAGTATGTAAAGACAGTTAAGAACTGGTTAATTATAGGAAAATGTGAAAATAGAAAGGATGGAAAACAAAAAAAAAAATTTTTGGAATGTGCTCGTCGTAAATAGTTTTACGATACACATCTTCCAAGTTTACTTCAAAAGTATAACAACCTGTTTCATGCAGTTACACACATTGACAATGTGCCCAAGTGTTTTTTAAATTATCACAATCTCAACGAGGAAATCCGCTAATAGACAATAACTTATACAACAAGTTTCTTTTAAACAGATCAGGCTAGCAAACATGGCGCATGGCGTGATCACTGTGATTTTGTTAACAAAATTGAATTAAGAATATGTGGAATCCCTTATTGTAGTTATTCTAAAATAAACTGTTGTTCCATTTTAATTCTGTTCATTGCCGATTTCCTTTTGCAGTTTATGAATAAACAGTCGCTTTCGTTAAATTCACAGTGATGAAATTTCGTTGAAAACTGTTCAGTTAAACCAAGAATTTTGGATACACACTCGCGCAGACATGCAACAAACACGCACACACACAAACACACGCTCACGGGGGAAAAAAAGGAAATGCAAGGGCTGTGATCTTTTGGTACAAGAAAGTAAGCAAAAAAAGATTGTAATGATCTCACTAGTCAATGAAGATAGCTCTTGACGTTATCTATCAAGTAACTGGTTGTCGAAGACAAGTGACACTAAAGAAATGAAGGACGAGCATTGTAAAAACATATGCGTATAAAAGTGATGATTTAAGTGATAATTATGATAATCAAATCACAGTAAATTGTTAGTGGAATCAGTTTCATTTCTTGAAATATCATTATTGATTTTACATATACTAATACTAGTATATTTATTGGCTTTCGTACTTTTTTAAGCAAAAAATATATTCGAATATTTTGCATTTTGCGACATACAACTGCGTTGCTTCATTACTATACTCTGTACCATGTAAGTTTGCCAGATTCTGAGAGGTCTGCGAAAGTAGCGCCACTGTTTACATCTGACTACGTATCCTTCCGCCATCAGCTGATCGGCCACATGGCAACGATATTGTTTATTTTCATGCTATCATTATCAGCCGATCCCCTTGTCAATGTACTGTTCGTGGGACGTTTTAGGCAAACTTGCTACTCAGAAATACTTAGCTGCGATTGTAGTAATAGTAATGTGTACATAAATTATTAATCAGTAAATTGTTATGTTAAAGGGCAAAAATATAAATAATTAATTTAAAATTTAGTAACTACGATAAAATGTAATGCTAAACAAATTTTAAGATATTTTAGACTGACATCTGTCTAAAAAAATTAGTAAGTTATAAAAGTAAAAATACAAAACCTTGCAAAAAATTTTATATTTGCTAACTCTTTTTTAATTTGTCCGAGACAGTGAATTTGGGATAACATTTGAGAACCGGTAGTTGTAGCTATTATCACACGTTGGACATTACAGCTAATATATTCGAGTTGGAAATATGTGACGTGGAATAATGTTAGAATTGCTTAAAAACTATTCACGTGTGTCCCACTTTCTTTGGAAACAAGGAAATGGGTTTTCGGAGGTCAATATGGCGTATAATTTGCGTAGACGAACGATTACCTGCCAAATATAAATTACATACTAGTACTCAAAATCGCTGTACACGAAATATATGTTACTTTAAAAATTATGCAGAGCTCGCGAAAAATAAAACTATTGGTATCTGTTCGGATATTTATTATATATTGCAAACGAATGCTATTCCTTTCTGGCTGGTAATGCTTCGGAAAAGATCCTATAGATGAGATGGCGCGCACAACATGTCAGAGTTAGGTCTGAGCCACTTACTTTGCTCAGTAGATAGCGTATATTTAAAATTGACTGTTCTTCTATTACTGGCTCGGAACAACACAAATTTGAAATATATTTCGTCAAATTATTAGAAAAAATTATTCAACAATATTATGCAATATTTCGGTATGCTTTTCGAATTAATATCAAGCACATAAGTAAAGCGGGGTTGGAGAGGGATGATTAAGAAGTGAAAATAAGTTTTGAAATTGCATTTCATTTGGATACGGATCTTTTAATGTACCTTTCATTTTGAACTCTTATACATTTCTACTTTAGCATGAAGTTTAGTTTCTAACACTAAAATCCGCTGTTTTATGACCATGTAAAATAAAATGTATTAATTAATATAGGAACTCTGCTGGTCTAATGTGCGTCGGCAGTGCACTAAGAATAGCCAATGTAATATTAACTTTCGTTCGTTCGTGCATCAGGTGATACAGGATTTTGTAAATGGCACTTTGTTTGTTTCATATACGTCAAATTGCCACTCACTGACTGTCATAATCTGGCCAACTCATATGAAATTAAGTATAGTTTAGTATATTACTTACGTCTTAAAAACACAAATCCATATAAATATATGCGTATGTGTAGCCAAAGTGTTTCACCAACTTCACGTCTAAAAAAAGCATAAATAAAATAAATTCAACGAATATTTTCAACAGCAATGAACCATGTAGGGGTGTATTCATCTTCATAGTTTGAAAATAAATGTCTCGCACTTACTTGCATTGATTTTTAATTCGCTCATTTGTGGAAGTATGGATCAATGGTATTTAAGAGTTCTTGAGCACAGCACACAGCCATGTTCAAGTCCCTTGAGCGGATGTTCAAATTGCGAAGTCACAACTAGTCTAGCCTGCGACTTGCAGCGGCACGGTGGCGGTGGCCTTGAGCANGCGGATGTTCAAATTGCGAAGTCACAACTAGTCTAGCCTGCGACTTGCAGCGGCACGGTGGCGGTGGCCTTGAGCATTCAGGTAGGAGGTATGTGACACTCATTTTCGTCCTGCGCTACCTGCTGTATCACAGTGCAGCAGTAAGTCAGCAAATACATTCGCCACCTCGGCTACTGTTTCACAGCTGAATGGGCAGAATAGAGCACTCGCTCAGACGTGAGACAAATGGTCCACGCCGACCACGGTTAGCCAGACTAGAAACAATCAAATGCCTTATTTTATTCCGCAGCTATTAAGATAAGCTTGGATATGGCCAGGGGTAACAATTGTGATCAACAAACGCAAATTGTTGTGGAACATTATTTTCCTGCTGATGGACTACTCGAAAATCATCTGAAAACTTGTTTTCGGATGTTGTTATCAGCGTGAATTCTAAAAGAAACACCAGCGTTTCTGGACGAGGGAATATCGAGATCGTTTCGTAAACAGTATCCTTCTTTAATGGGCCGCATATGACTTTAATTTTAAGCCGTTATGCATATTGCAATTTTAAAAACTATGAAATATTTCAATGTAAATCTTATTTCAGGGCAGAAATGAAAGTCGATATTTTGTTGCCAATTCATAAATTTNCTATGAAATATTTCAATGTAAATCTTATTTCAGGGCAGAAATGAAAGTCGATATTTTGTTGCCAATTCATAAATTTGGTTATTGAAACATAAATATGATTGTTGAAAAGTGTCAAATTCAGCAAGAATCGCTGTAAGTAGCCCTCTGTTTACGATACTTATTCTTCTGTAAAACCGTATTTTAAACTATAGTGACAATGCTGCATCTTTTTTGGACAGATTGTTGTATTAAAACCCTACTCACCGCTTAAAATTTTGAGGAAACAGAATACGCTCGAAGCTTGTTTTTTATATTTTCCATCGCCGTCACAATGCTTCCTTATGGCTGGATGTGGCCTTGGGGCGTTTAAACTTTTTCTTTAGGGAGGCTCCATAAGTTATTAACTAGTTGCCTCTTAGAACTAAATGCGAGCCAGCATGTCACAACAGTTTAAATGTAGGGTTTCCTCTTTCAATGAAGAATTGATATACTGATTCAAAACCAAAATTAGGTAATAAAATTCACAGTTATTCGATAATGGGGATATTATTCACATTAATTAATTTTTATATGATAGTACTACATAATTTATAGTGGTGCACCGATTACGATTTCAATTAATCGAAATCGGCGATTATTGCCCATTACCAGTTAATCATAACCAGCCATTATTCAAACGATTATTTGTACTAATCAAGTTAATACCAGTTTAACAGCAACGCCCATAATTACTTACAAAACGTAAATCATTTTCCTGAAAAAAATGAGCATACTTTATTTAAATAACCGTTGCTTTCAATTTTGTGAGTTTTTAACCTTTGAAATTTAACTAAACAATCAATGCCCACCGCACACTTTCAGATAAAATGTACAACGCATTTATTAACGTGTGATATCACTAGTCTACATTTTTTGCTGAGAATCATGAATATTTCTAACTTGCATGTATTCTGTGATGTACGGGAACCAGAATTCGTAGGTCCAATCGAATACTTTAAATAAGCAATACTTCATGTATTCAAATGATATTGCATTATTTAATATGTATTTCTCAAATTTAATTAAAAATCAGAATAGTAGAATTTTGTCCAAATCGTATGTATGGTTACACTAGATTTAATTCTAGAGTATTACTTTCTCAGACCTCTGAGGTAAAATTGGAAACAAAGTTCGGAATAATTCCTAGTTTTAAGTATTATATTAAATCTACTTACCAACCGAGTGGCAGAGATGTCGGTTGAAAACAATATGTATACATATTAAATCATTGTCAATATTTTATCAGATTGGAGTAAGCCATGAACAGTAAAATAAAAATTAATTTATTTAGTGAAAAGAAACTGCAGTCTTCCAAAAATCAACAAACTTTCTGGCAACATATACAGCGATATTGGCTCAGAGAATAAAAGTGAATGAACTATCACACATAATGGAAATAATCATTGACTGGATAAATTGGCACTGCAAATAAAAATGTATGAAGTTAACCTGCCTATATCGGCTTTCAAAAACTACTAATTAAGTTGAAGTATGTTACAATGAGCACTACAGAATGCGAGAATGTTGCATCACAGCAGCCCCTCCACGCCGGGAAGCGAAGAAATGCAGACTTCCCGACGTAATCTAACAGCACCTCTCTTGACCTGTGCGGCTTTAAGTTAACAAGATGGTATGAACAACATGTAAACAAAACAACGGCAGAGTAATGTTTAAAATACAAATGGCAGAATACAGTAACAGCATACAAATGCAAACAAGAAATAAAATTAAAATAGGTGTGAAAAAGGAAGGAGGAAAGATCAGTCTCTTCCACTTCGCTGCATGCACTTTCCCTCCTGTGCCGCCGAGAATCTCGAGGAAAAAGAAATGCGGAAGAACAGGGATGGCTGGGTTAAAGCATGAGGGTGGATATGAAAATAAACAACCAAACCGATACAATAGTAATATAACAAAAAATTTGTAATTCTGATTTAGTGGCTAGTAACAATTACATAGTGCAAATACTAGCGCAGTCCCTTGAAAAGTTATTAATCGATTCACAAGCCCTACTTATTTATAGTCAAGAAAATACAAGGAAATTAACTAAAAATAACAAACTGCAACTATTGACNGTGCAGTCCCTTGAAAAGTTATTAATCGATTCACAAGCCATACTTATTTATAGTCAAGAAAATACAAGTAAATTAACTAAAAATAACAAACTGCAACTATTGACTAACTCTTTTATACTCCCTGAAAATTAAAAGGATATTATTNGAAATTAACTAAAAATAACAAACTGCAACTATTGACTAACTCTTTTATACTCCCTGAAAATTAAAAGGATATTATTAGCAGCATCACACTACTGCACTACTCTTGCACCAACAGGACCCCAGCAAACATATGGCAAGCAACATCTCAGGCATCTGGACGAAACTGGCGCCGGACATTATGGAACAGCAAATTCTTCCACTGAATCCTCAAGTGTTGATCTCCACTTTTCACCAGTAGATATGCCATCAATGCGGAGATGGCGCAGCTTCAAGTCAGGACTTCACGCCATCAGCCGTGCGATGAACGTAAACATTTTAAATTTAAATTTTAAGCACTAACTTACTCAGTGCAGTGACAAACACAGTATATATCTTGAGGAAATGTTCATGCCAAAATAGCTGCAGTCCCCAGGTCTCTTCGCACAATAGCAACAGTAACAAGTTGAAAAAAAAATCCATAACTTAAGTACGTTGCATAAGATCGGAACTATGCAATAATTCAACTGTCTATTTCAACTGTGGCCAAGTTGCTTTCAACTCCGAAAACAACGAACAGACTACATAATCCACATTCAATCTTGTATTGTTTTTTTT
>NQII01005994.1:71472-138031 GCA_002778355.1 Clitarchus hookeri | reverse complement strand
CCACGTGCAGAGGGGATGCTAGTTCAATATGGCGAACGAGCATACAAAACCGCGAGGAAAAGGGAGGAACAGGGCTGTCAAAGGTCGTCCAGCGAGTAGTGTGGACCAGGGCCGGGAGAAACGAGTTCGCGGGAATGCATCAAGACGTCAACGTCAGTCGGAGGACGTCAAGCGAGACATGTGGTGGGATGAGTCCGAGAAAACGGCAGTCGGCCGACGGGAATCGAGTAGCAGGGAGTGGATCCGGGACGAGACGCCCACGGCAGTCGGCCGTCGTCAGACGAGCAGTGCGGAGTGGAGCCGAGAGGAGGAGTTCGAGACCAGGCGTCGAGGCGCCCACCAAGTGTCCCAGGTCGCCAGCCGAGAGAGGACCAGCGCCTCGAGTCAGATAAGTAGAGCCATACAGGAAAGGTGAAGAATCGGGCTCCCCCACGACGCAAATCGCCGCGTCAAGCAATACGTAGCCTACTTAGAAAAAGGGAAGGGGAGAGTTGTCTCGTGTGTACATGTAGAAGTGACTCTGTTAAGCATAAATAAAACTGACTTATGGTAACTCACAAGGGAGGTGAATTTATTTGGTAAATTGGACCTAGGGACAATAGTGTCGACATATTCCTACGTCCTAACACTGAGGGCTGGCAGCAAGTGCTGGCGCCTTACGCCGAGAGCAGATTCCATACCTACTATATGCCATAGCAATAGGGAGGTATCAACATGTATAACTGTTATTAATTTTATTTTAATCATTGTTCCAAAAAAGGTACTGTACCGCTCAGCAACAAGAAATATATAAATAAAGATTCACGAAGTATTTGTTTACTTATTTAATATTTTTGTTAATTTTAAATTCATTTGCTTTATAACCTTACTCTTGTGTACATTATTTAAGTGTTTTGTGTATGGCAGCTGGTGGTTAACAGTTTTCTTTTTAAGGACGACTCTCAGACTCGGCCTAGTGTTCAACTTTGATCAAAAACCCATACATAGCCATATTTTGATCCACTCCTTACGTTGGTCACCTTCGGTCTGGCGAATTATGTATCGCAGACATTATCACGATCACTGGTATGTGGTTCGTGTGACTGAGGGTGGCGCAACAAAAATGGTAGCAGAGGCTGTGGTTGCGTCTTGTGTATGTTTGGTTTGCATGCTTTAATGCATGTCATTATTTTTATCTCCCTTTTTACCTAGCATGATTGGGATGGTGATGGAGGATTTTGTATTCAAGGTTAAGCAGTGTTTTGTGTGAGTAATCACTTTAATATTGTTTGTTGTTCAAATGGGAAAAAGGCCTGCTTTTATTGTCCCAGAGTATCTCCTGATGGAGGGGAAATTGTATGAATTGTGTTTAAGGAGTATTTAACCTGCTGACACAAATGTTACGTCATTGTGCACTTCTCTGCGTGGTACCCTTCAGGAAAATATTATACCTAATCTTGAAAGTCTTAATGATTTTGAGGTGAAATTGGAGTATGAGACCTGCGCTACTAAATTACTTGTTTCCATTGAACTTCTTAATGGTATAGACGATACATCCTCTCTTCAGTTTTTACCTTGGTTAAAAAACAATTTTGCACATTTTGAGAGGGGTATCAATAATCTTTTGAGTTTTCATGAGAAAGAACTTGAGGACATACAATTAAATTATATGGAAAATGCAGTTCCTCAGATATACCTCTCTATCTGAAATATTAAATCAACATGGAAGCAGTCAAGTGATTATGACCACTGAACCTATTGATGACGTTGTCATACCTCTGAGCAACTGCATATCTTTACGCTTGGGGACCTAATACAAGGTCTCACTACCCAGGAGCACTCGCACCTTGTTTTCCTAACACAAAACTCACCAGTTTAGCTGTGCTTGATAGAATGTGTATAGATTCACAGAACATACTCTTTCAGCGTCCAAGATCATCGGGAGATCTATGTTAAGGTCAGAAAATCGGACATGGCCACTGCCATATACAACACTAACAATATAGATGAACTGAGGAATATTAACAATTTTATAATCTGTCTACCATGTGTCTGTAAAAAGAAATATGGCCAACGGGTCTGCAGATTTCTAGATTTTAAAATTAATTTTTATGAAATAATTTAAAATTTTTATTTTAAATTTAGTAATCTTTTCTACTATCTTCGGCGTTTTTCTAGGATTTTTAGTATTAAAGGTAATATGAGATGAGGTGAAGAATATGTACTTGTTAAGAACAACCAACATGTCAGCCGCTATAAACAATGTCGATTTATGGACAATGCCTAATATTAAAGAATTTATATTTTGGGTACTCCGTGCCTATAAAAACATTTACTAACTGGACAATCGGATTAAAGAACTGAAATTAATTTTTATAAAGTTGCGGATAAATAAATAACTGCCTGGATTTTAAAAAAATTACTTATCTGAAGTCAAGGTCAACTTGGCAAGAACACCCAGGATGGCCGCCTCCATACTCAAAATGGCCGATGTTTATATGAATAACGATAACATGAACTCACCGAAAGGCTCCACACTCCCCACTTTTAACAGGTTAAATTATTCAACTTCCAAATAACGATATGGTATCTCACCCTAAATATATATCTTCAATTGTAGTAATCAAGAACTTTTTTTTTTAAACTGAAGGCACTATTAACATTTCAAATGCAAAAATACTCATAAATACACAAATTTGAAAAAAAAAAATCACACTAAATATGCCATCGCAGGTGCATGGAAGTGGCTAAAGACACAGGACATGAAGTATGTATACACTAAAAATAATGTACCAAGCATATACCGCTGGGGACCAACGCTTGCAGGATGCACGTGGTACTGTATTGGACCAACCGCAGCATGGTGACAGGCGGAGAAAGGGTACGGCATGGAGGCATACAGACATGGGATGTTCTCCTAAGGAAGATCCTTCCACAGCTGGCACAAATGACCCTACAAATCCGCCGTAGTGTTTCCGCTGGCAGAAGTTGCCACCCAATATAATTCCAAACGTTCTCGATGGGCGAGAGGTCTGGGGACCTTGTTGGCCAAAAAAGCATTTCGATATCATGATAGCAGGCCAGATATACCCCTGTGCGAAGCAGTGAATTATCGTGCTAGGAAATGGGATTTTAAAGCTGCACCACATATGTGAGCGAACATGGTAACAGAATTTCCTGGACGTATCGCGGCGCCGTCAGGATTCCTATAACCACGCACCAGTGGGGTGCGTGAATCGTAGGGAAAGGCACCCTACACCATGTTACCTCTCGTTGGGACGCTTTGCCGATCCACAGTGAAGTGTGGTTCACGACACTGGTCAGGACGGCTCTAGAGCAGAATTCGGCGGTTGTCTGTATCCAGACAGAACTGTGAGTCTTCACTGAACACCGCTCATTAATCCACAAGCTGCCATGCTGCCTGTTCTTGGTAGAAGGTCACACGTGCTTGGCAATGCTCCGGTTGTAATGGTAGACGTTGTAAGGGACGCCGCAACGATATATCCTATTCTTCTAGCCACCTATATATAGTACTGGTGGACACAGGCGTATCACCAGTTGGCGTGATATGTCCCTGGATGGCGCGCAGCGACCCCCGTGGAGTTCTTACAGCCTGTTGCACGATGAAACGATCCTCCTGCATGTGTTCCGCCGTGGTCGACCCGAGCCTTCTCGACGAGTATGTGTACAGTCCTGTTCCCACTGTGTCCAACACACACTCACACTGCAGGTATAAATGTTCAAGTGGCGAGCAATGCGCTGTATCGTCGAACCTGCCTCTTGGAGGACGACGATACGGCTTCTTGCAGACTCATCCAGATGGGCAAAGGCTTGTCGAATGTGCCATTGGGGCATGCTGTGTATTCACAGAACTTGGATCTGTGGCTATCACTGATCACACTTCTACGAAGGCCTTATTCTGTGTCTTGTGGCTACGAATGATGAAGGAAAATATATCACCCCTTGTGGGAAATCTGCGCAAATAAACTACACAGAACGCAAATGGGACTCATGTCGGGCTGTGATGATACTTTGTGGCAACCTTTGTTGTACTCGCGCGATTCGTTTATGGTGATATTTAATTTACTAATGAGTGTATTTTTCGAACTACTAAACCGATTGCCGCTCATTTCTGCACCTCATCTATCGATATACGGTTCCTGTAAACCAAGCACATGTGTTCAAATGGTCATATTGATAAATAGGTTAGTATGCCATATCTCCCGAGCATTTGGTTATTTCAACGAAAATTAATATTCTGGCAGTACCTTGATGACAATGAAATTAAAGTATTCGTATATTTGTCCATTAGTTTTTAATATATTTCCACGCGAAATATCATGAATGTTAATCACGTATTTTAGAAACTACCAATACAAAACCCACAAATAAATATTAAAAAATTAAATTAAAAACAATACCAAGTAAATAATTTAAAGTAGTCAAGATACTTATTTCGATATAGCTGTACCCTTAGAATTGGTATTGCATGATATATCCGTAGAAAAAATAAATCGTTTTGAACCTAACTTCGCCTGCTGGCTGTTATTGTGCGCGTTTAGTATGAGACTAAGTAGCTTTTTTGGTATTTTGTGTTAATATATGTCACCTAAAATATAAACCTGAACCGCATATATCCGCAATATATCAAATACATGCAACCGGAGCTATGGAAGGCCATCTAAAATATTTATACGCTGTGTTATTCATGTGATGAATTATGTATTCCGTATCTATTACACAATCAGATCCTATATAACTCTATCTTGGTGTGCAGAGGTACCCCTTTATGTATATTTATACACAGTAGTTCAAATCCTCCATCATTGTAGAGGCACTGTCGCGAAAAATCTTTAGATCTACGTTAGTCTTACATTATATCTTAGAAACTAGTCGACTGATCTCTATCAAACAAAGAAGAAAATTCCTGCTTCTTAGAATTCTTTCAACACATATAATCCATAAGTCGATGAGTTCATGAAATTTACTTGCATTTATCTGGAGGAAAGTAGACTAGTTAGTAATATTGGTAACTTCTTGTATTATTTTGTTGTACTGCGTTTGATATTAATTTTTTAAATATTGTAACTTTTATGATTGAAGTAACATGCATTGCGACTTCCTCCTTACCTACTTGACAGTCAAATGCTCCGTTATCAACTATTACTTTTCCTTGAAATATGACAAACAACAAAACTGTGCCTGATAAAAATCTATAAATCACTCGTGATACCGACTCTGGCATCATGTTGTCAGCGAATATTAGCTGAAAAATGTACGCACATTTAACATGCGAGATTATTTTTCCAGCTTGTATGTCTAGCTCCAATCTGGAAGACAGCACTGGGCATGACCTTCGCCAGAGCGACTTTACATATGCTTTCCAGGATAATTCTGGAGCCGTTCCAGAGCGTGTTCCTGCCCACTACTCTACTTCAATAATCGCGTGTAAATGGAAATTGAAACTGTGTATCGTCAATAAATAGTCTGACTAAAATATCATTGTCGGTGATAGAAAAATGATTATGATTCCTTGTGGTGAAAGCGACATGTAAAATGTGCTTAACTGCTCACACCAAAAAGTTGTGTCGCAACAGCAACTGTTAGCAGTATATATACAAATTATTTCCGTTTGTAACTTTAATACAGAATCTAAAGAAATATTGTGCATCACTAAAGATTTAAAAGAGGAGTGGATGAAATTGAAATTCAGTAATAATCAGTTTTCTTCAATAATAGTATATTGTGTATCAGATATATTTCAATTATGGTTGAGAGAAATCAGTAAATCCAAATTTATATACATAGTTCCTTGGTTGATCACCAGGCAGCGGCCTGTGCTAGGCGTTACAGCGTTGTCACGTAGCGCGTATTATAAATGCTTTAGTATAATATTCAACTACCGTTTTCCTTGAACTGGTATTGCAAATAGCTTATTTGAGAGAGATAGCGAGGCGAGAAATTTAAAAAGGGTGTCACGAAGTATCTGTGACGAGAAATTTGCAAGCGAAGTGACAGCACGGTTACGAGTGGTCACGTCAACACGTAGAAATTAATCTCTATCTTTCCGTCACAGGCAGAGCTTTGCGAAGACAAATTACACAGTGACCATTTATCTACACCAGAAGATGAAAAATAGCTTCTCCTTGTTACTTGGACGTTTTCTTCCAACTTATCCTGCAACACTGATTATTTACTATAATTTACGGTACCATTAATGAATTTTGGCTGAGGTAGGGTAGACCTAATCTAGCTTTGTGGCTTACAAGGCGCAACTTATACAATTTCAGACGCCACAAATATATAGGAAGGATATTTGCGTAATATTTGTAGTCTGTATACTGTCTTAGTGTCTCCATATTTAAAATTGGCAAGAAGATATATTTATTACACTATTAAAACTTTAAAATATTGCCGGTTTTTATATAATCCACAATTATGAGTGAAAATTTATACTGACTACAATTTGATAAGTTTAAATATGTCTCTAATTAAAAATCCTGAAGAAATTATGTTTTGTGGGTGTTTGTAGTGCAACTTTACGCACACGAGGGAACATTCCATGAGTGTGATTATGCTGATTTTGACATTTACCCTCAGTTAGAAGATCAATCCTCTGCTCGCGTGGTTTCAAGTGCCGTTGTAATATGAAGTATGGTGGATAGCAACTGTCACATACTTACAAAACTCCTGAAGTAAATAAATTCTTTGGATATTTTTTATATGAAAAGGGAAACTAATGTGGTATTTCATAGATCAAGGATAAAGTACTCATTCTTTACTTAATACAATTTATGATTAATTAAAAGTGTTGTAAAGCTCGGTTCGGTAAAGAAAGTATGATTATCGTCCAGCAATACGCATATCCGTTTACAAATATTTTGTTTCAACAAAAGGCAGACGAAATGACGGATTAATGAATGGTAAAAAAATAAGTCATACAAAACAGTTTAAAATTACGAGTACAGAATGTTCTCAATTAAAAATAACTTAGTGCTACCTAAGATTCCAGTTTCTCTTTTACAATACATTATATAGATGATACATTATCTGCCAATAATGTTCCTGTAAATATTCGTGGATCCGATAAACACATAATAAATTTCACAATTAAATTAATTAGTATTATTATTTTGCTGTCGGGTTTAAGTTATTCGGGTTCTTGGGAAAGTCGTTAGGAGTATGATTTAGTATGTTCTGGCACATCGGGACCTGGGAGCAGAGATCGGAGTTATTCATACTCTGTCATTCCGGTCACCCGGTGGCCATCTTCATCGCCATGATAAATTTCGGTGACCTTTGATCCCCGGCGACCTTTGACCTTGGACACCGGTGACCTTTAAAATTGAAACCCCAAAAAAAACTCTAAAGAAAATTATAAAAAATATTATTAAAAAATTATTAAAATCATTTAAAAACTATGAAAAATTTGTTATTAAAAAAATTATTTTAAAAACTTACATATCCAGAGGTCTCCCAGCACTATTCCCACCACCTCCTCCACTTCCCTCACTAGCCACCATNTAAAAACTTACATATCCAGAGGTCTCCCAGCACTATTCCCACCACCTCCTCCACTTCCCTCACTAGCCACCATAAATTTTTCTCATTTGCTAATTGACCCACCCTCTCCACGCAAACCTTCAATTCTCATTGGCTAATTTCCCCATCCCCTCCATCGCCACCCCTGATTCTCATTGGCTGATTGCTCCAACCCCTCCAACCACGTCAATGTTTCTTATTGGCTAATTGCCTCATCCCCTTCACCTCTTTCAATGATTCTCATTGGCTAATATCTCATATTCATTCGATCCACCAGTATGTATAATTTCCCAAATGCACCCACCATTTACTCACCTTCGTTCGACCAATTAGTGACGTTCGCTCTATCCCCACCCATGTTTCTCTTTGTCTAACCATACCACGTGAAAATCTCACCATTGACTAATTTCTCGTGCGTTTTTGGAAACCTTCGTTCCTACCAATCGGCGACCTACTTAAGTCGCAAGCACGGACTACTCCACCCCACCCCCCCTAAATACTTTATAAGACGCACCTCAAGCCTCCTCGGAAAAGCAGTTATTTTCTCGCTCTTAGAAATGTACGTGTGTGTTGTCCGAGTGGCCATAAAATCTTTTCGGACATTTTAGCATCTTGAAGGGTACGCTCGCTTAGTGCCTTGAACAAATGATACGAATTACCATATCTATAGAAATAATTTCTCCTGGTCTTCGCACCTCACGAAATGGTTACTGTATTCTAGTATTTGCAGGCCAACCTACAGCAGAATCAAGACATACGGGATTGCCTCCCGTGTAATGAGTGTTTCGAGGGCTGCACCACCTAGGTTCCCGACACGCCGCATCGCAGGGGCTGGTGCAAGGCCCGCCGAGCAGCCCTCACGACATCCGCGCCTGTGGAAGACGCCCACGGGGAAGACGCGCTCCCCATGGAAGACGTCCCCGTGGAAGACAACGTCTCCGTGGAAGACGCGTCTGTGGAAGTTATCTAATTGCAAGCTGTACCTGGGAAGATGCTCTCTTTCAAGAAGTTCCTAGGAAGCACTACCTGGCGAGGAAACCAACCCAGAACACAGGTACCCGATATATGTGTAGACCTCGATAAATTTTAAGATGACTTTGAAAAAAAAAATTTGAAACTCTCTGTGCATAGGAACTTAAAATATTTTGTATAACAGAAATATCTATTGAAAAAAAATATGTTTTGCAACATCCAAGGTTTTCGCTCGTTGGACCCATACACCATCAAGCAGATTCCCATCTCGTACAGTGACGAAAATGGGAAAAACAAAATTTTAACTTTTTACCACCGTGTCCATGGCAACATCTCGACCGGACCGCACAACAGGCCTATAGACGTATTACATGCATGAACTAAGGTGAGACGAGGGAAATATTCCATACGACAGAATTCCGAACGTATTGGAGAAAGCTATAATTTTGAGTATCCTGTGTATGTGATTGGAATACACCAAGAGTCGGAGATTCGCAATGTGTGTCCCATCAGAACGAACTTCGTAGACCTTCACAAGTATTGTTGCTGCCTGCCGTTTCGACAGCTCGTCGAGATGTACGCCACGAGACTCCAGGAGTGCAAAAATCAAACATATTTCTGTGCTCAATGCAACTCCGAAGCCCTAAGATTGTGGATATATGATAACCCATAGTACATAAAAAAATTTTGCGAGTATCATCCATAACTCAGAGAATAAACTCGTTTAAACAAAGTATTTGTAGAATTTTTTTTGCTACGCAGAAGAATAATATTTTAATGTGTGCATAAATAAATGTGTTCACAAAAATTTTTTTTTCTCGAGTAAATAAATTTAAAATTACTGTTGGTAAAGAAAAAAATTGGTATATCAGTTTTGTTATAATTTAAAGAAAAAATAATTTTAAATGGAAAAAAAATATTTATAAAACTCTAGCAATAACTAAAATCACGTATATATTTTACATGTAGCAACGTAATTGTTTATTTAAAAAATAAAATAAGGATTATTGTTAAAACACTTTGGAGGTGAAGGCGACCTTCAAAATTATCTTTAGATATGCTGCGTAGCAGCGGCATTGACGGCTGGAATTATGGTTTGCATCATGTGCCGTATTCACGAGTTGGCAGCTGTGCGTAAGTTGTACATTTTTCTTCTTTGCTGAACACGAAAGCCACAGCAGGCGGTGCGCGCGGGCCACCTGGAGCTTTGGTAGGAGGCGAGCAGCTTGCCTATGGCGGCTACTTCAAGCTAGCTAACATGACTTGGAATATTTCGCACTTTAAATATAAATTCTAAAATAAATATTTATTATGTCAGTCACAAGTATATAGACACATTAAGTGTGAAACAACGTAAAGTAAAAACCAAATTTCATGCTTGTACATACAAAAACATGCATACATTAAGTTAAGAATATATACAGTAGCTCACATTAATATTTGGCCACCGATGATTATCGCAGTTTCATTGCCTTATGTTACATTAGAAATAAAGATAATCGTAAAACATATTGCACAATCATTCTTGTGTGCTTTAAATGAAATGCAATAGTAGCCAATAACTGAAATGAGCAGTGAAAATGAGTAAAATACAATAGTTTGTCCTCGTGTGCTTCATAAGTACGTCACTTTAATATTCGGCCAGTTGTAGTGGACGTTTGGCACAAGCATGATGCACATTGCGTTTGTACCTGCACACTCTCTGCGCTGAGAGGTTGTATTGTGTAGCTCTGTTGGCTGCGTCAGTCAGGCAAATGGGACACAGGGACAAGAATACAACGATTAAACAGCGGCAATCGTTTATTTTTTATCATTCAAAGAAGAAATATCAACGAGAAATTGCGGAGCACTTGAATCTTGAATCTTACCGGATTCCCGATATTCACGGTACACTCGTAAAATGGTCGTACGCGAAAATCCTAATTTTATCGCTACCTCGGAGATGCTATGTCCCATCTCTCGTGCGCCGACTATAACACTATGTTCAAACTCACTGAAATCTTGATAGCCTGCCATTGTAGCAGCAGTAACCGATCTAGCAACTTTGTCAGACGCTTGTTGTCTTATATAGGCGCTTCCGACTGCATCGCGTTACTCTGATTGGTTCCATACCTCTCTTATTTACATACGCACGCCTATACCAATTTTTTTGGCTCTCCAGTGTACGTAAATACGCATGGAATGGGGACTCATCTTTCAGTCGTAATAATGTACTGCAATTTTCAAGGTTTATGAAGTCTAGACGCCTTCGTTCTCAAGGAAATCGCGGTAATAGATTGTAATGGCATGACTCAAACCCGCAACTTACAGCCTCGGTATCCATTGAAACTGTGGGACGAAAATATCAAGAAAACAAAAACCGTGTTGATCAAGTACTACCACGGACTGTGTTGGGACGAAGGCAAGAATACATATCATCTTGTGGGAAACGTGCTGAGCGACTTGCTGGTGCAGTACCCGTGAAGACCGATTTAAGTGGCGAAGCCCGGGTAGAATAAGTGGCTAAGTACTATTCGCAAAAACAAATTGCTAATAATCGACGTAAAGGACGATCATGGGTGTCCTGTCCTTCGTGAAATGAGGAAAAAAATGGATAGGAGTTCTTTGGGGAGCGTTTCGAAAAAGACCCAGTTACTTTACGAGTGGTATGCTCATTTCATGGAGATGTAAATACGGTAATATATTTCGTAGCGTAGATTTTTTTTTGTATGCCAAACAGCATTCGAGAAGAGCTTGCAGACGTAATTTCGCACGTTGAGAGTCGGAAAAAAATGAAGTTATGTGCTTGTGTAGATTCAAAATTATCTTCAATAATTGCTGCGAACACCTGCTGCAAGGACTATGTGGGATCTAAGGTTGTGTGAAATACGAAGTTACCTGATCACGTTACAGTCACTTGTATAGATGACGTCATTTCACAATGCGAAAAAATTATGTAAATAATTCTAACCACAAAACAAATTAGCCGCCCAGACGAGCTTGATTCAACGCGGGAGAAAGATAAAGCTATTTCTTCCAGTGAAACTGTACATAATACCATATACAAATGACTCTAAAATCACCTATTCTTTCTGGGAATCTGGATCACTACATACCTACAAAGGAAAATGCGATAGATGGGACCACTGGTTATATTCAATGACTCCGGGGGTTTGCGAACCTACTCTCCGGTTAATAACGGATTGCGAACCTACTCTCCGGTTAATAACCTGCTCTACTCCTGGGAATTGCGTGATTCATCTAATGAAACGGGATACGACTATTCCAGTTACCATAGACCAGGTACTGGTATTTGCAGCACCTTCAAGTCGAGGAAAGGTCGACCCTCCTCCTACCACCACCGAAATTCACGCCCCTGACTGCTCCACCCAGGACTGCGTACGTCGACAAAATAATACCAGCGAGGATTCGACTCAAACGGCCCCAACTAAACGTCGAAGGTTGTACTGCAGCCACCATGTTGACACTTCGATGCATAACAATTCTGGGGAACCTGCATCTAACTGTGAAGCGTGCTCATGCAAACTTCCACGCGTGACGTCACCTACTGATGCCAGCAGTTAAGTTCACAAATAATATCAACCATGCTTAGCGCTTATATGTGTGAAATTCTGATGGCTTGTAAAATAAAAAATAACTAGATCAATATGAATTTACGTGTTCGTGATCGCCTTGTGGTAACGAAATAATTTGAACATTGATTAACAATCATAATACTGGTAACATGAGTTTTTATCACTTCCGTGTTAAACAATAAACAATTTAACTGAATACCCTTGTCAACCATGGAATCTGTAAAAGCCAAGACTTAATACACAACCTTTATATAAAAAAATATTAGGTGATTTCCAATGTGCATTACTAGCTTCCAAAGATTGAAGTGAATTTGATGTACGTACAGTGAAACCTCAGAAACTCTAATTGCAATAAGGAGTTAGGAAAGATATTTTTGGAGGTGAAACCTTCATTTTATCAGGCTATGATATCCGCGAGCTCGGTAACAACTCATTATAAACTGCGATCTGCTGGGTATTGATAAATAAATTTGGTATTTCCCTTTCATTGAGAAATTATCCCTAGGCGTGGGATTCCTCACGCGAATGAAAGATTTATCCCAGCCGACCGTTTTGCCCTCCCTCACCTCGTCTTGAACGGTGACTGATGATAGACTCGCACGCCGGTGAGCCTAGAGGCTTAAGTGCAACAAAGGGTTTGTATGCGGGTGCTGGCGGCAGAGATGGATGAACTTTAAGGAAAGACGGATAAAAAACATTACCGCCAGCAGTTACGAACAATGATAAATTATTGGGACTTGTAACGATAGAATTGAAGGATAGTGCTATTTCTATAGGGCGTGCTTCCAAAATTACAGAAGCTACCAAAATTAAAAGCGTTTTAAAGTCACTTTCTTTGTCAAAGTTTACGCGTGTGGTGCTGATTGAGCACTGTTGAAATGAATTTTCGTAATTTTATAGCAAAAGTGTTGAAAACCATTTTCCAGATGGCTCCGTAAAATAACGGACACATTACTTTATTTAATAAAGGGCTTTCAGTAAATTTCAAACAGCGTTCCGTGAATTCAGAAAACCTCTCCGTAAATTTGGTAATAATATTTTTCTGTAATTCTGGTTTTAAAAAGAGATATGTACAAAACCCTTCAATTTTTGCTATGCTAATATTTCACATGCTTTAACGAAGATGTTTATAAAATGCAGTTTTTTTTAACAAGATTTGAATACGAATTATTAGCTTGAGGGGTGAAATACTACGCTGTAGGGTATAAATATGTTGTATCTAGAAACTTGTTTGACGGAATTGGTTAAAGTAGCATTGATACCAGAACTGTTGCAGTTACAATAAAGGTCTGGTTACAGTGGCGAGGTAAGCTTTGTGTATACTCGGTATTTTGAATTCCAGAGACCAGAATCTACAGGAAACACGGGGAATTTCCGGATTTTAATTTTAATGAGCTCAAATCCGTTTTAAATCATTTCGAATCGATTTTTATGTATATTCGTGTACATTTTTGAAAAAAAATTCTATGAACGTAACGAAAAGTTTACAGTTTGATAACATACACTTGGCATAATCTTTCAAATTTACAGGGATAATTCCAAAACCTATACCTACATTAGAGTATTCCTAAAACATCTTTATAAACATCCGTAAGTAGAGCTATCTAAAATACGAACTTTTTGTTAACTATGACGTAAATTGATTTGTATTTGGTGAATAATCAACTCTCTGGAAAAATGGTTTTTTGTTTTTTGCTGTTCTATCTTCTCAACTATAAAACTGTAACATTTAACAAAACATCTATATTTCTGCTAGCACAAATCATAAAAATATGAATTGGAACCTGGAATCAAAATATAAATAACACCTAGAGGCCAACAATACGAGATAAGTAAACGTCATGTAGAGTGCTTTCAGACTACCAGACGAGATCAGCTCTCTTCTCTCTGGTTTGTGTCCCAGAAAATAAAGAAGAGGAGATGCACTTCCGATGCTCCTAAGGCTGATGTGCTGTACGTGATCGCTTTGCAACGTCTGGTGGCTGAAGGAGCGTCCGTACACGTCGAAACACAGTTATTTGCTCTAGTTTCTTGTCTGTAATTTTTTTTTTATTCTTAAGACAAAGCTCGGAAAAGCTTGCCCCGTCCTAAGAGAAGAAAACCCTCTTTGGAAAATAATTCCCNTTTTATTCTTAAGACAAAGCTCGGAAAAGCTTGCCCCGTCCTAAGAGAAGAAAACCCTCTTTGGAAAATAATTCCCAAAATACACTAATATTTAAAACGATGAATGTAGACAGTTAACAATAAAAAAGTGTTGTGAAAGTCTTTAGATTTCGCTTACTGCAGTAAACAAATTTCGCTAAAATAAGCCATGACTTAACATTTCTATCAAGAATATATGTAGCTCTTAAATTACAGAACTTCTTTAAAACTAAATTTATATAACTATCAAATAATTAAATTTACAAACACCGACTAAATTTTATATATTTTTTTCAGTATTGCTCTTTAATATAAACTATCAAAAGGAAAATTGACACTATGAGTTAATTAAGGGAGTTAAGAGATTTCCGATGCTCTTGACATCGGGGTCTTGTGATCCGAATATCAGTTTATAGGAAATTATAGGCAAACTTCATGCATCTATTATTTTAAGTTTTGNTCGGGGTCTTGTGATCCGAATATCAGTTTATAGGAAATTATAGGCAAACTTCATGCATCTATTATTTTAAGTTTTGCTGAGGATAACAAAGCAATTACCGGCCAAACACAAAATAAAATCGTTCATTGATGTTTGTATAGACCTCAATTAACAAGCATCCATCAAACAACATGTACTTTACGTATTATGGCAATGTCGCTGCTGCATCTTTAATATCAAACTTTTTTTCCAGAATATTTTATGGACTTATTTGAAATAACATGTTATTTGTATATATCATATTTCTGAAACAATTTATTTACATATACATAGGTTATTTGCATATCAAATATATGGTAAACTATGTTCCAGATATGCGATATGTGAAAATCACATAAATTAAACTCAGATAGAAATATTTTGTTGAAATGAAAAGACTACTCAAAAGATTTTGTCTCATATTCAGTGTATTACTAATTGGTAACATATATACATAAAGTATCGAAGAAATATTTTATAAATGAATAACGTGTGAATTTATCATTCCCTAGTTGGAGTAAGCAATGCTGCCAATTTTAGAGTTGGAATAAGTAATAATTAATAATCTTTAAAAAAAAAAAAAAAAAGATAAATAATATTTCCCGAAAAAATTAATGGGTTTTGTGTCATCTTATTTAGTGGTCTCTATAAGCAGCATATAATTAAAATCAATGTCATGGTATTACACTACTTCCCACAATGCAGTTTTAAACTGCAATGTAATCCGGAAAGTTGTGTGACACGTGATGAAGTAACCTGGACAGAGTAAGAATGATAATCATCACGCTCCAGCACGTCGCGGTGGTCATCCGTATTTCCACAGGGCTGTAGAGCGAAGAAAGAGTTGAAACGAGGTGGCCATGGCGAGTGCACGTCGCCATTTCCGGCGAATCAGAGGCCAGGGAAATAGGTCAGAGGTTCGCGTAATGTGGCACGTGCGTCGGCGACGATGGGTGGCGATGGGGTGAGGGGGGTTAGATTGAACTCCGGTGGTCCGGCTGTTTGTTCCCATTCGTCCGGCGCAGGCCCCAGCTACTGGGATATTGAACACGAATTCTTACCGAAGATACCCGAAGTCGAGGTTCTATAGTCTTACAACTTCGGCTTTTAAAAAAATTATTGCATTGTTAAACAGAATATATACACCATGCCCTTCTCGTGAATATACAATATACGATCCGGTAGTTTCCCTCTTTAAATAATGTAGAAACACATTATTTGTTACATTTTTTCGTTTTCGTGGTGGTCGTTCAATATCCTTTAAATGTGTGTTTCTACGTCTTGTAATACCGCGTAAATTTTCGTGAATAATCGCATGAGACTGTTTATATGAACTGTCGGCGTATAAACAACGCAGTTAGTAATATGGGCCAGAAAACGTAGGCCAGTCGCAATAAAATATAACGTAGGCTGACCANTTAAGTAGTGTTTCATCGCATGAGACTGTTTATTAAGTAGTGTTTCATCGCATGATTATGATTATTATTCTATCTAAAGCATTTTTTATATGAACTGTCGGCGTATAAACAACGCAGTTAGTAATATGGGCCAGAAAACGTAGGCCAGTCGCAATAAAATATAACGTAGGCTGACCACATATTGCACATTGTCTGCCAACATAACAAAGTGAACATTTGTAGTTAACTCTGTGTTCCAACGTTGGTAGAACATTATAAAATTGCTTCAACTAACAAATCAACATAATAAGATTCTCTCGTTGCTGCTCTTTCCTTGTATGCTCCCTCGTCCAGTGATTGGAACGAGGCGGGGATCGAACAATACGAAGTGGACATGATTCGGTGGCTCTTAACCAATGGTGTGTGATGAACTATTGCAAGGTAAGATGTCGTTAGCTCTTTGCTGTAGCCTGTTGCTTGCTAGTTTACACTACCACCAATAAAACGTGGTTCGCCAGTTGATGCCACAGGATGCGTGTAATGAGTCCCTTGATGCTCGCTTGTGAGTGGTCTGAATACATTCAGTTTCCCAAGGCTGCACGGTGGTTACTGGCTCCTGCTGCGTGCACCGAGAATGTACAGCAGTGAGCAAACAGAAACTCGCCTTACAACACTTCANAGCAAACAGAAACTCGCCTTACAACACTTCACCACACGCCACTGCTCTTAACAACGGGATATTTAGAGCCAATGAGGGTGAATAGAGGTGGATATGGAATGGCGGTGGAATGCAAAGGTGGGGGATAAAGGAGATTCCCAAGAAAACCCGCAGACCAGCGGCAATGTCCACCATGATTCCCGCCTGCGAAAAGTGCGAAAATCTAGGAGGCGACCCCGCCGCGAATCGAACCCGATTCGCCTTGGTTGGATGCAAGAGCTCTAGCCATTGTGCCACCATGGCCCCTCGGAAAATACTGGCACACACGACCCCTTTACGTCGCGGCTAAACATCGCATTTGTACAATTTCTGTTTGGATGTAAAGTGACCTTTTCTGAAGGTATCTTAGCGTAATGTAGTTACATTGGGTGGCGAAAACCTTTGCAGTGTTTCAAATGTGAACGCCCTGGTCGAGGTAGCTAAAATTTCAATTGTATAGATTCCTGCCCATGACAAGCCTGTGATGAATATGGTTGTCAATGAGAGTTCGATTAATTTATTACCAATGTAAACCGTTATCTGATTGGCAGAAAGGCATAAAAGCAGGGTGTTAATATAAAACTATTGATTAAAATAAGTTTTATTTATCGTGTTTAAGTTATGCAAGAATGTATAGAGGACAAAGGAAAAACGGGCTGTTTTTGTTTAACTAATAAACCCACTTTATTTTTTATTATCCTTTTGAAATAATTTCAATAATGATTTCAGTGGCTGACAGAGTACGGCGATGTTCCAAGTTTAGTGAATATGAATTTTTATCTTGCTGGCGTAGCAATTTAATTNGGGAATCCCCAACCAATTACCAACAAGATTCATAAAACATCTGCGAATGCTAATGTAGCGCAATATTTTGATAATCGGTATATTGAAATGAAAAATTGAAAACGATTAGCACAAACGACAAGTGTTTCAACCATGCGGTTTCTTCTACGTATCTTGAAACGTGGCACCTAATTGGAAAACACAATTATCGTAATATTTCTAGTGTTTATTATTTCAAGTTAGAGGCAGTTTTTCGGTATTTGTGAGTAAACGTACTTGAGAGTTTATGTATCGTCGAAATGCTACCTTCACGATCGGCAAGTTAAATTTCTACATGGCGAGTGAGAAGGGTGGTGGCCATATTTATTGTAAAAAGGTACGATCCTTTCGTGTCGGTTCTTCTTAAACTTTTTAAACAGCGTAAAAATATTACTTTACAAGTAAAATATTATTACAAGCGGTTACTAGTGTTATGTTCACAAAGTATATTTAATGTACTATTGTATCTTTTCCAAGTGAGAAATTTCCTCAGTAAATTATTGTTTTTGTGTCTGTATAAATTATACGAAATTGCATTCTGGACTCAGTGTTTGGACTAAATATATTTTATTTTGCATCATGATAGGAACATTATTCAAATGTTATGTGCAATCATTAAATTAATTAAATGTAAATATNATATTTTATTTTGCATCATGATAGGAACATTATTCAAATGTTATGTGCAATCATTAAATTAATTAAATGTAAATATTTATACTTATTTCTCTAGTGGTAGCAGAAATTGAAGTGTTTTCGTAATATCGCATTGAAAGTTTTCAGTTTTTAAGGATTAATTTTATAGCCCCAACGAAATTTCCTTGATAATTGATCGTTAGCCTGTACTTTACTATTTTTAAGGCGAAATTTAGCTATCCATCTTCTTCTACTCACTTTGTTGATGAACATAACGGGGAAGTTTATTNACTATTTTTAAGGCGAAATTTAGCTATCCATCTTCTTCTACTCACTTTGTTGATGAACATAACGGGGAAGTTTATTTAACTGAACCTTTAGGTGGAACTGCTAGGTAGGAATTATCTCTATTTTAATCATAGCCCCATAGTTTTAATATATGAAATTAAAGGCTTGGTTAAATCGAAAAATTCTTTCAGCCGCCAAAATGTGTGAAAAGCAATATTATAAGTAGCACGTTGCAGCGCTGCTTTCTGACGCAGTTTTACAACACTGCAAGAGGATCGTGTAAAAGATAAAAATGATCAGTGTGAGTATCAAAAAGACCCCGTCAACTTGCAGCCAGAAAATCAAATGGGTTTGATGATTGTTGCACCACGCATGCGCGAGCCTGCCTTAGACTGAACGAACCATTTCACAGTAATTCTCTCTATAGGCTACGTTAACAACATTTTTGTTTTGATACTGTTTCCAGACAAATGCTATATTTAAGTATGTATTACTCGTATTGCTGTGCATTATAGCAGTCATACGAAACTACAGCAAACCGTTTTTGACGGAAGTTATTGAACTGCAGCAAACAATGCCAGTTTATGCAAAGTTTTAAGAGTTAGGTACCTGAATTTCTTGCAGAAATAGAAAGATTGTGATGACGATCAGATAGCTTCCATCTCCAATGAAATGCGACATGACCAATCGTCAGAAATAAGTGTGTGTGTAGGTACTCTCGATTTGGCAGAAAACCGCGCTGCTGCCTGCTATAGGTGACACGGCCTTAGCGCACAATAACCATTCATTGCACTGTAATTTTCCTCACAGAGTTAGTAACCACATGAAAGGTACAGATGTGGTGGCACATGCCAAGAAATTTATCTTTAAATATCTTTCTTCATGCAGTACTGTAGCTATTTTTCTTAAACAAGACGAATTATAAATAATAAATAAAGTATATAGATTTACATTTATGTAAAAATACTAACTATTTAAAAGGTACAGTTTCTACAAATGGCATTAATTTCATCATTGCCGAGTGATTGAGGCGTCGTAACACTCGTTTCACAAACGGTGCAATTTGTTGGTTCCGATTGATAGGAACACTGTCTGCCAGAATCTAAATAGACTCTTTGGTCTAGTGTTACAGAGAATAAGTCAAAATGATTTTCTTCATAAACTTTCGACGTTGTGAGGGTTTACGAGATGTCACGGTTAATATTCTTAAAGAATTAAAAATAGAGAGAGCATTTGCTAATTAGTTATTATAAAAATTTATTTTTACTCATAAGCACCACATTTAAAGCAACTGATAGAATGGAATGAAATCTCAATTGGCTCTAATAAATGGTTCCCAACTTTTATACAGTGGTTTTTTTAGGCACATGTTGCAGAAATTCTTTAAAAAAAAAACCGTCAACTTGTTTGCAGCAAACATTTTGCCTTAATAAAATTTATTGAATTTTTCTATTCCAAAATGTTAATTATGGTACACTTTTNGTTTGCAGCAAACATTTTGCCTTAATAAAATTTATTGAATTTTTCTATTCCAAAATGTTAATTATGGTACACTTTTTGAAATTTCTGTTATCGACGTTGTAACCATGTATTTTAGCTTATTAATGGTAGATCTAGATACATATACATAAATACATGGTAGCGAAATAAAAATATATTCTCTACTACTAATCTTCAAAATATCTATTTCCAATCATGTGTTTTGAAGAAGGCATTTTTTTGCTTTAATATTATTCTAGTCACTACCAACTGTTTTTTTTAGTGTCAAATTAAATTTCTAGTGCGTGCCAAATCAATTCGGCTGAAATTACAAATTACATTTTCTGTAAAATTTCAAATGATCAAACACTAAATTTCAAGTAACCGTTTGCGGACAATGATTAAATGAAAACTGTCTCAATGTCGGGGTTAAAGTTTCACTAAAGTACGGCTTTGAAGTAAAATGAACACCTTATAAACGTATTTGCTGTAGGGAGGAGTGTGTCTGAGCAAGTTCTGTTACAAGCGCAAACACTCGTTTGGTACACGAGAGGTTTGAAGTCCACTAGAAACATGACATACAGCCCCCTTCAGCCCATCTAGCATGGCTGTATGCCATAAATCCCAAACTTTTTCTTTACTGCAGCATGTTGTCTTTGAGGAAAAAGGCATTTCTTAACGCTACCGCGTACTCGAGAGAAAACATTTTTAACAGAAAGTTTTCAACTTGCTCCTGTAAACTACTACGTTATCCCTGACATTTTCGTTTCACCTGGCTCTGTTTCTGACTGCTGAACACCCTTAACGAGTTTCGTTTATAATTATGGTGTCATAAATTTGGAGAGAGACACATTTCGGTTAGAGATATTAAATTTACTTTGCTTTGCTTGTTATACGCTGTTCACTGTTGCCTGATAATTTTTTGTACCCCTGCTTAACATATACTTTTATTTCTCATTTTAAACCTCCTTTCTGAAGGAAAGAAAGTCTTATGAGTTCACTTTACTGTCTGAGAGACTGTGTGTATTTGTGAAACTGTGCGCGTGTGTGTACCCCCTTTTAATTCCAAAATGAATCAATCGAATTACAAAGATTTTTATTTTATATATTTTTCGTAAAAATCTCAAAAGGAATAAATTTAGTACGTCATGGCATAGCTCATAAGTTATCCATGCTATAAGAAAGTCATATAGGATGTTTCTTGGAAATTTGTTATACGATTCACTTATTTTTCAACTTTATATTTTCAGTTAAAATATAAAATTAAAAAAAGCTTAACAGAGACTGCCGTGTCGTGCGCACGGCACGGACCAAGAGTTCAAGAGCTGCCAAAAAGTTATTACCAACCAAGGCGGTTCACAACCTGACCACAGAGGTACCCGGAGGATACCTGAGAAAGTGTTTCGATACAAGTGCGATCACTCATGCAAAGAAAAGTTCAAAACACCTATTCGCCTGTCCTTTCACGTGAAAAGAAGATAAAATGCGCAAATGCTAATATCACTGCAAAGTGAATGTAGAATCAATTAAAGCTTCAGACATCAGATATACTTATGAAGTATATGAAATATGAATCCACCCAGCACGACTGGGTGAATTGTATAGCAAAATAAATTCTTATATTTGGCNGTTTGCAGCAAACATTTTGCCTTAATAAAATTTATTGAATTTTTCTATTCCAAAATGTTAATTATGGTACACTTTTAGCTTATTAATGGTAGATCTAGATACATATGCATAAATACATGTTAGCGAAATAAAAATATATTCTCTACTACTAATCTTCAAAATATCTATTTCCAATCATGTGTTTTGAAGAAGGCATTTTTTTGCTTTAATATTATTCTAGTCACTGCCAACTGTTTTTTTTAGTGTCAAGATAAATTTCTAGTGTGTGCCAAATCAATTCGGCTGAAATTACAAATTTCATTTTCTGTAAAATTTGAAATGATCAAACACTAAATTTCAAGTAACCGTTTGCGGACAATGATTAAATGAAAACTGTCTCAATGTCAGGGTTAAAGTTTCACTAAAATACGGCTTTGAAGTAAAATGAACACCTTATAAACGTATTTGCTGTAGGGAGGAGTGTGTCTGAGCAAGTTCTGTTACAAGCGCAAACACTCGTTTGGTACACGAGAGGTTTGAAGTCCACTAGAAACATGACATACAGCCCCCTTCAGCCCATCTAACATAGCTGTATGCCATAAATCCCAAACTTTTTCTTTACTTCAGCATGTTGTCTTTGAGGAAAAAGGCATTTCTTAACGCTACCGCGTACTCGAGAGAAAACATTTTTAACAGAAAGTTTTCAACTAGCTTCTGTTAACTACTACGTTATCCCTGACATTTTCGTTTCACCTGGCTCTGTTTCTGACTGCTTGAACCCCCTTAACGAATTTCGTTTATAAATATGGTGTCATAATTTTGGAGGGAGACACATTTTGGTTAGTGATCTTAAATTTTCTTTGCTTTGCTTGTTATACGCTGTTCACTGTTGCCTGATCATTTTTTGTACCCCTGCTTAACATATACTTTTATTTCTCATTTTAAACCTCCTTTCTGAAGGAAAGAAAGTCTTATGAGTTCACTTTACTGTCTGAGAGACTGTGTGTATTTGTGAAACTGTGCGCGTGTGTGTACCGTACCCCCTTTTAATTCCAAAATGAATCAATCGAATTACAAAGATTTTTATTTTATATATTTTTTTGTAAAAATCTCAAAAGGAACAAATTTAGTACGTCATGGCATAGCTCATAAGTTATCCATGCTATAAGAAAGTCATATAGAATGTTTCTTGGAAATTTGTTATACGATTCACTTATTTTTCAACTTTACATTTTGAGTTCAAATATAAAATAAAAAAAGCTTAACAGAGACTGCCGTACCGTGCGCACGGCACGGACCAAGAGTTCAAGAGCTGCCAAAAAGTTATTACCAACCAAGGCGGTCCACAACCTGACCACAGAGGTACCCGGAGGATACCTGAGAAAGTGTTTCGATACAAGTGCGATCATTCATGCAAAGAAAAGTTCAAAACACCTATTCGCCTGTCCTTTCACGTGAAAAGAAGATAAAATGCGCAAATGCTAATATCACTGCAAAGTGAATGTAAAATCAATTAAAGCTTCAGACATCAGATATACTAATGAAGTATATGAAATATGAATCCACCCAGCACGACTGGGTGAATTGTATAGCAAAATAAATTCTTATATTTGGCTCAGGCCCTGTTGCAAGTAATTTGCCAGTATAATTGGAGACGCACAGTTAAGATAAATATGCAATTTTTAAATTATATTCTGTTTTTACCAGGACGGTACACATTGGGATACAAAACGCACATATTCTTTTTTATGTATATTTTTGATACGTGGACACGGGGAAATCCGTCTGTTTCCGCCAAATAAGGGGGGAAACAGACCAAGCACATAGCCTGGGTGTTAATTGCTAAACCACAAGACAATTTAAACTCAGTCCATGGGTACGCCCTCAAAAAGGTAAAGTCCAAAATTATAAAATACCCACAGTCTAAAATTATTAAATACCAACAAATTTATAAATTGAAAAATATATATTATTCAGCAAATTTGATATTTTTAAAAATGTTCACCCAAGTATTTTTTTTAATTTGGGAAACGTTTCTATGGAATATCCGAAGTTTTCTTTCGTTGTAGTGCATACCGTTGAACAAAGAATTACATGTAGTCTTGCAATTGACTGTTAAATGTTCTTAGCTAACATTACCTGGCGCCGGTCTCGACTCATACGTCCAGGGAAAAGAAGAAATTTAAGATCATGGCCCATTTCAAACAGCTAATGCTATGGGCACAATGCACGAAGATGTATGTTCCATCATATACAGCTACAAAAGGGACCGCTTTAATGTTGGCAGTAATTTGCCATTATAATTGGAGACGCACAGTTCAGATAAATCTGCCATTTTAAAATTATATTTTGATTTTACCAGAACGGTACATATTGAGATACAAAACACACATATTCTTTTTCTAACGACTTCATTTGATGGTAGTTGTTTGGGAAGAACACAAATTCATCACTTCTTTTGATATAAAGAAACTTGGGTGTTTCCAACAACAACTGAAAATGGCCATTCGATCACTCAAATCACCATATTGTGGCCCCAAAAATTATTATTATGAAAGAACACCATAAATATTTTTTGTATTTTTTAATTGAAAAATAATTTTATATAATACAGTATCAAAACACAAAAAAAAAAACCATTATAACTTTAAAGAACACTCGCTTGCGAAGCGAAACACAAATGTGAAACAGAAGTTTGAATAGACACACCAAATCAGTGCACTAAAACAGGTGTAACGGGCAAAATGAATACACCATTATTACAATTGGTTGGAAAACGATCCATTTAAACTGCTATTTTAAAATTATATTACCTTTCAATTTTAATTTTACTAAAAATATTTCTTGTATAAATAAAAAAAAATTATTACCATAAAATAAAGGAAAGACGACAAGCCTTTGCCAGAAAAGAAGGAAAACGAAAACAAAAGTAAATTCGGAAAACTTGTTAATGACGAATGCCACAACATAAACACCCTTACCGCACGTGAAATAACTGCCGGATTTCAAATAAATTGTAACAGGCCACCTCTGTATCATCAGATGAACACTTTGACGGAAATCAGATATTGTGTTTAAGTTTTGATATTTGTACGTATCAACATTTTCGTTTAAAATATTTACACTCACGCTAAAAAAAACTAATAATTTTTTTGCCGAATTATTTGGCGTTTTCATAAAGTTATCGTCGACAAGAAGTCACAAAACCTTCACATATCTTCAGAATCTAGAAAAAAAAAAAGTGTGGCTCTTGAAGAGTCTTAAGCAGCGTTGTTAAACTCGAGGTTCAAGACGTAAGAACGAATGAGGTACAGTGAAGATGATTGTGTAGGTTGGAAGGAGAACGCGTGGATTCTGCAACCAGACAATGCTTCAGCTCACACTGCTTTGTTCCCAAAGCGGTTTCTGGCCGATAACAAGATCTCAGTGCTGGATCACCCATCTTACTCGCCAGATTTATTACCGTGTGACTTTTACCTCTTTCTTCTTAGGTAAAATCTACTTTGAAAGGAACCGATTGTCCAACTGTGGACGACGAAAAGAGGATAAATTTGACACATATATTGCAGCATTGTTTCCAAAAATGAGAAATTCATATACAAATCATTGTTTGTTTATAAAGGAGAGAGATAGAGAAGTGTGTTTAAAAAAAAAAATTTTAATTTACAAGATTGTAATAATAAATAATAACTTATGCTACAAATCTGGCTATATAGTATNTGTGGACGACGAAAAGAGGATAAATTTGACACATATATTGCAGCATTGTTTCCAAAAATGAGAAATTCATATACAAAACATTGTTTGTATATAAAGGAGAGAGATAGAGAAGTGTGTTAAAAAAAAAATTTTAATTTACAAGATTGTAATAATAAATAATAACTTATGCTACAAAACTAGCTATATAGTAGNTAATAAATAATAACTTATGCTACAAATCTGGCTATATAGTATCCACGTCTCACAGTTAGTAACTTAGTAAGTTAGAGCAATCTTAATACACTTTTACTGTCTTATAGGACATAATAAACGTAGGTCTCTACGTTTATTATGTTTAAAGATGGTGTGCTGTTTCTTGAAGACTAAAATACAGATATAGGCCGAACCTCGTTCACAATTTTGAGAGTACGAAATTTTTCATAATTAAGGTCGTATATCTGCTATTTGGGAATATACAACCATTAATAAATTCAGAGCATTCATACAACGTTTCAGAAGTTACCTAAAATTTTTGACATTGAAAATCATATAAAATGGATTAATTACTTATTATAAAATACATTAGCGAAGAGAAAATTAACTTAGTTCTCTATATCGTGTTAAAAAGGCATTTTAAACGAAAAATCCAGTATAAGATATTAGATTACTCTGTACCATCGGAAAATAACAACCCAGCTTTCAAATACAATAATACTTTTCCCAAAATCACAATATCCGTTGCGATATCACATCTAAAGAGAAAAACTATTATTGGACACGCTAACGCGAGTATTTTTTGCGTACTGCTATTCGGGTTGAGAAGCCGATGGGGAAAGGGGATGCTACAAAATACTGAATCACAGGTTTGATGTTGAATAAAGTTTTCGTTTTTGTAAAGATGCTATTTATGACATTTTAACTATTATATAGAATATCTCAAAATGAACGTTATAGGATACAAAAAACCTGGTAGGTATAAATTTACAGCTAAGCACTAATGTTTTAAACTTTACAAATTTTGTTTGTCATTTCTTATTTGATTTTAAGTATGAATCTGTTACTGCGTTCATACCTGCACTTTCAATCACTTTTATGCTTTCCAACGTATTGATGTTTTATAGTATATTACTGGAAACTCAGAGTCGTATAAAAGTTATCATTTGGTAAGATGGTTACCAACGAAAGCGTAGCGAGATTTTTGAGGTTGTAATCCTTCTTTTACAATTTTTGGAAAAAATAAGCTTTGGCAATGCAGTTCATAAACTATTCTACATATAAATTAATTGATTGTATTACCTAATAAAAATATTATTTTGCGATTTTTAAAAAAATTCTATGTATTTATAAAAAAATAACACTTTAAAAATAAAAAAAAAAAGAACACTTGAAATTTTTTTGGGGCGTTTCGTGATAATTGTGAATTAATTAAAATAGAATTTAAACGAATTTAATAGAAACTTAAATCCTAATTCTAAAGTTTATACCACTCGTTTTGTCATTTTGGGAGACAGCTCAATTAAGTGAGGCAAATTTCATCAATATTCTTTTTTTTTTTTGGCACCAAATTTAGAGCTTAGGTATTACTAAGGACATCGACCTATTTTCAAGATTTTATGCAAAATGATTTTCAATACTTAAATTGAAATAATAATGCATATAACGTCTGTAAAGTAATGCCGTAATAAATGTTGAATTTTCAAGCTATAATTCTCGTCCAGACTAACAGTAGCAATGAGCTTCTCTCTTAGACACTATTTAATAATCTGCAAAAAAACTTTCTCGGCCGTTTTTCCGTATTCTAAAAAGAATATTAAAATTTTTTAAAGAACTGGTTTAATAGCTAAAGTAGTAAGTTAAAAAAAAATTATATAATCTTAGATTGATCTCGCTACGTTTGGTTTTCAAACTATACCAGTTGAGATACTGAAAACTTTCTTCGCGATTTCGGTAGACGGCTTCACTGGAGAGATACGGCAAGTATATTTCGTATGATGATCTGTTTAATTAATAAATTGATAACAAATTTTGCACCGGAATAAATATGTAGAACATAAAATATAAATTTCAAAATGAAAACAACTGCTGAAATAGCCTTACGGCCCTTAAAGTACTTTTAAAATAGTAGTTATGTAATGGTATTTAATGGCTCATATATTAGTGATGTTCAGTTGTAATTCATAAAAGGCGATCTAATATTCAAGACTGTCAAAATGACTTTTACGAAGTTTGACTACGAAAACAATTGGTGTTGAGTAAAGTGGAATGGAAATGTACCAAAGAACAACCACATGAGAAAATAATTATAATATAATAATTTAAAATCTCGCGATACTTATAATAAATAAAGAACGTCTTATTAAAGTTTCAAATATGAGCAAATAAAACATTAGCGAGGCAACATAGTGGAAAAAAATAGAAACATGCTGGATAGACAGAGTGAGGCGAAACCTAGAGCGGAACACACTGCATGTTCACAGGAACATCCAGACTTTGCAGGCCGGGTTAAAAATGTCTGGAAGAAGCCTTGAGGATACTCGGATGATTAGCTTCGCGCTTGATTTACTGGCGCAAGGCACGGCAGGGGCTTATCGGTGTAGCTTGCTGGATCCACGCCAGGGAACATTCCGTTTATCGCCATAACCCATCGCACCAGCTTCTTCGCGGCAGCAAAAAGTAGGGTCGTCATCAATTAAAAAAAGAAAATAATTATGAGAAACATGCGAACAGACAGAGAGAGTTGCGAGTGTGAACAAAAGGCGCCTAGCTAAAACTATACCTACCTGTCAAAACTTGTTTTTTTTTTTAAATCCTGAAGGATGATACGCGGGGTAACGTGGTCCCCAGTCGGGGAGGGCCCGACGGGGGCAGGACCAAGCTAAAGGGCCGGCATCACGCGACGTCTATAAATCACTGGACGGGTCTTCAATCAAGGTAAGAGTTCTCCCCGCCCCTCCACGTCACCCCTCTCCCACCACCCCCACCATTACCACGCCACGCCCCCCTCAGGCTGTCACGACAGGTTCATGCGACCCGCGTGTATTGACGAGCCGACCCTCCTCGGTTTTGCAGTCTGCGCTGTGCTTCGCATCAACTAGGCTCTCAGCCAGGAAGTGAGCTTCCTGAGCCCTTCCACTCACAAACAAGACTCAAGGGCGCTTGGCACCAAAACATTCGTCATTCTGTATTTGTACGAAATACTCTTTAACATGTGGACATTGCTTACAGTTACTACGTCCTCAAATAAACAAGTTTAAAACAACACAGGTTTTGCATAATGAAATATCAGAATATATATTGTAAGTGTTTTTGGAACGTACGTATATTAAAAATTAACTCACCGAAACAAGATAGTTAACATTAAAGTAAAGTAGTATAAGATATTTAAAAAATGCATAAAAATCGCATTACAAAAGGTTTTCGCAATTTTTAAAAAATTGCACGTTATAACAAAATTCTTGCATGCTTTTTTATTTGTAGCTGTGTATGATTTTGCTAAGTACACGTTTAAATGAACTTAGACATGATCACCCTTTGCTAAATTTTTTGTAAATCTTTTTATTTATTTTATTTGTATGTCCACACTTATTAAAATATGTTGTGTTGAAATAACATTATGCAAAAATGATGCGGTCTAAAAAAAATTTTATAAGCTGAAAGGGAACTTAAAAGTAATGTCTGCAAGTTTAACAGCACTTCGTGCAGATGTAAAATAAATACGAAATGCATTTTATGGCGATAAGCACCCTCAATTTAGGCTCTGAAAATTCACGCTGTTTGTACTTACATAATTAGCGTTAACAGCAAGAAAGAAATGAACGCCGTGGAAGAGAAGAGACTGGCGTTGATTTGAGTAAGCGGACAGAGTTTTCGTCCCGGATATGTTTTCCTGTAAATATCCGACTTTCCGCACTTCCCCCCTTAGGGACCACTGTGAAGCGGGTGAGAATGAAACGAAGACGGGAGTAAAACTGGGCTAACCTGAGTAAACTCTTACACTACGACAGCATCCGCGGAACTCCCCTAACTGGAAAATTTCCCTTCCGCCGGGGCCTTGGATCCTACCTGGTGACCACAGCAATTGGAAGCTCAGTAGTTAAACAGCTGGTCCTACCAGGGGCTGTAGTTTTGGCATTGTAAAATAGTAAATTCTTTTATAATAGTGTTTGAGAATATAAAAAGCTCCGTTTTTACGTGGTGAATAATTAACAACACACTTTTTGTTTGACACTATTGAGTGTACCATTTTACTGGACACAATAAAATGCGTGTAGCAACAGGTTCTCACCCATTTAAAGGTAGGTATAGCCCATTCACGGTTACTTCACACTTTTACGAAGCCCTGCTAAAGATCTACTTTCATATACCAATAACGTATCCTTCCACTACTTACAAATAAAAAAATTACCACTTGGCATATCAATTTCATTTGTCAAATTATTTGTTTAAATAACATTATTTAACTGCCTTATATTTGTGTTGTATTTTAAAAAGAGTTACATAAATGTAATATTTTTCGGCATCATATAGGTTTGCTTCATGACTTTTAACATTGTCTGTTTTGATAATTGTTCGATTAGTAATTATTTTATGGGTTACTAACATGTTTGTGTTATTCACGATATAGCGTGTTACCGAAGCAATATATGTACTCTCCACCAAACCAGTCTGTATAATTCATCGGCACTGGTTATTGTCGGAATAACTGACAATACGAATTTATAATTGTTCTCATTTGCAATTGGCATGTTCACGGTTGTGTTTTCAGTTAAAGTTTAAATTTACACCTGAGTTTAAATAAACTTGCATGATTATTTGAGGTTAAAATATTACGCAACTGGTTTTGACACATCTGGAATAAAAAATCAGAACAAAACTTTGATAACATAATACACAATGAAAAGCGGTTTGGAGTCGTGAATGGAACGTTGCCCAGAATATATATATGCAGTTTTGTCGTCAGCTGACGGTAACAGGTGTTTCCTTCAGATATGCTGATTAATGCTGACGTGCGTGTAAATACTACCATATACTGTTCACGGTTAATTGTGCACTTTGAAATCTACCTTTGAAAATTGTTACTGTCCGTATCTGCGAGTATTTTAACGGGCGCACTGAGTGGCATGCGCCCAGTAAAGTTTGCAACCATGGTTGGAATGTATTTTCATGTATCTACGTTGAATTAAAAGCGTTAAGTAAAAAATGTGTGAATACTGCAGTGATTTCTTTGCTTTTTGTTTTTATTGCATATAAATGCGAGAATAAGGAAATTTAAAAAAAAATTATATTTTCCTAAGAATTTCAAAGATTTAGTTAACCAACGCACGTATAAAGTGATTACACCCATGACGATGTAAATTTTTCTTATTGTCCCTTATTGGATGCAAGATTATCCTAACTCAACATTTGTTATAGCTATACAACATGTGCGGGTAAACGAATTACGTATTCTTAACATGTTTTCAAAAAACTATGCCAGCAAGGGAATGTGTAGTGTTAAAACTGTGCTATTCAGTACTTTTAAAACGCTTGTATAAGTAAATATGAAATTATAATATTGATTTTCACGATATCCAGCACCCATTTATATGCAGATCTTTCAGTAAAGGTAAATAGAATATTGTGACAATATTTCCCTCTCTAGTTACAGATATTTTCCAGCATAGCGGAATTCAATAATAATACGCTATGTCAATATAAGTAAATCTTAAGTAGAACTATCTAAACTGCTCACTTTGGCGTAAACAGTGTATATATTGATGTAGAGTAATGCGTCGCTGTGATATAAAACAAATTTTCCAAGTTCAATGATATCCACAAAAACTTCCGGCGTAAATGTAATAAGTAATATAAACAGATAACCCCAAGTTTACATAAATTGTAATAATTATTCTTGTCTGCAATTAAATATTCCCAACACACACTAAGAGAGACACTGCAAGTGTGTAGCAACCTAGTCCATGGATGAAGTGAACTATTATTCATTTCTTACTAATGGTGTACTTTCTCTTCTAATATTTTTTCATAATTTCTTCCAAAAGTACTTCTTTCTTTTTTTTATGTCATAGTGACCTCCACATATCTGAATAAAGTAGGCACTCGATAATTGGTTCGTCATCAGTATTGTGCTAGGTTTTCCGTAACCTTTGTTTTAGCACAAAAGGAGCGGCATGTATTAAGTTCACCCAACTTTTGTGGTTCAACTTGTCCTTGAGAGCAAATGAAACCGTAGTCCTGTAAAACTGAAGTGTAATATCTTAACAATAATTGAAATATGTAGATGATTGTTTGCCTAATCTAAGATGAGCAGAGTGGCACCCGCAAGGAAAGAAAAATGTTTGTAGACAAACAACATAATTGCTTAAATTTAAGATTACACTTTTGGCACTTCATGATAAACAATATATTATATTGAAACTTTAAAGAAAGAGAAAATATATTTAATCAACACTACCAATTTTTAAATTTAAATCGTAAATAACGTATGTTATTTTTATCTATTATTTGGTTTTATTTAATTGTAATTTATTACCATTAATTTTTTCATTATAGTTTTTTTCATACTTTATTCACTTGAGTAGATATTACCTCCCATTTTTTCGCTTTTGCCAGCGACTTTGTCCGCGTGAAATTCGTGTTTCCGTTGCCAATATTTTTTTAAATAGCAATATAAAACATAATGCATATTTTAAAATATCAATTGAAGAGGAATGCAAGTTTTAAAATAAGATAATTGCGGCTGTTAAGTTTGGAATTGTTATATGTAATCATCGGCCGTGTCAACATGTCAGTCAGACTTTCAACAATATTGCTATGTAAACAATGTTCTTTGCCATTTTAAAGGTTGGAACCAAAACAACCAGGCTGAGGGGCGAGGTGACACGCGAGCACGCCACAGGAAACTGACCGTGGGAGAAACAGTCCTGTCTCAAGTCAACTTCTGCTGATTTGAGAGTTTGTCCCTTCGACTTATTTATTGTCATCGGGAAGCACACTTTGAGGGGAAATTACAGTCTCTTGAATTCAAAAAAAGGAAATTGACTGGGAATGAATGGCATACGAAAAACAAACAGTGTTTCTCCTTCAGCCGATCCAGTTAAAATAGTGTCCTCGACTACACTGCGATGTAGAGATTTGACTTGCAGCCTAATGCCATTACAGCAAAATATATTCAAACAACAATACAAATTCAAAAAAAAAAACATGTTCTTGCGTCAATGGTGCATAGGCAAACTTTTAGTAAGAGCTCGGTGAAGTTAATATAAACTGAACGATAGCGCCATTTAAAATGTACATAGCGCCATCTAGCGAAAATATATCCAGTATTGATAAATTACGATAAAACTGTAACAACTTTTTGTTACGTATGAGTAATTTCTTAGACAATAGGTCATCGTTATCTTAATCTAGTTATTTAATACAGAATGCTTTTACGAAGATTCTATATAATATAACTGTTTTACTATTGGTTCATTTCTAATAAACTGAAAATAGTGTCTTTAATTATTTATTTGTATATAACTTCCATGAAGTTTAGAATTAATAGGACCATCTAACATTTCTTCTCCATATAAAACTTAAAATACCATTCATTTCTTTAGGGGTTGAATTTTGAACAATTTCTCCTTAGTGGCTGCCTATACATTACATAATGAATGTTTCTCAAAATTGCATGTTTCTAGGACCAATAGTTGAGGTTGGGCGTTGATATGTCAATAAGTCAGTTTTTCCTTTTATATATATATATATATATATATGTATTATGTATAATCTGTATATGAAAGAATCAATCAACAGTTTGCATTTGAGTCAGATTATGTTCATAGGACAAAGTAATTTTTGTAGAACCAAATTGGTATTTTGTTAATGGTTTTAAATTATGTTTAGAAGGCAAAATATTTTGTAAGAAGGACATCATAATTTTTCTGCCCGTACAAAAATATTTGGGGTAAGTTTCTACTAAGAAAAATGCTGACTTTGTTTCGCTAAAGCTGCAGTTGTCCTACATTCTTAGGCTATAAGTTTTAAAACTATTCCTGGGAACGTCCGCATCTGAAATTGTATATAATTTTTTAGTTACCCTGAAGGATGTCGGGGCCGCGGGGGTGTAGTGGTTAGCCTACTCACCTCCTACCAAGGACATCCGGGATCGATTACCGGTGGGGTCGCTCCAGCGGGGTCGCTCCTGGATTTTTGCATGTGGTAATCGTGCTGGAAGAGGCTGCTAGTCGTCGGTTTTCTCGGGTATCTCCCGTTTCCCCCACCCCATCATTCCGGTGCTGCTCCATAGTCACCTACCTTCACCCTCATCGGCTCTCGAGACTTCGATGTTAAGAGCCACCCGAATCTCTTCATTTCCTTGAAGGACGATGGTGGGGTTGTCTATTATCTACGGCAGGGGTGCTCAGACTTGTACCATCAGCGATTGACCGCAAAACAAGTGGAGGGCAAGCGATCGACAAAAAAAAGTCAGGGGGTAGAACTGAGCTCCAACATGACAGATGGTAAGCCTGTCACTGTTACGACATACGCATGTTTTTTTTGTTAAGCCGCGGCCACACTTGCGTGTTACTATACCGAGTACACTTTGATCAGGTTATGTTTACATTTTGTAAATCGTTGCCGCCATTTTCCGAAGAGAGCGCGACCTAGCGAGAATATTCTTAACGATTAACGCGAAGGTGTACTCTCATAACGATTTGCGCTCCAGGCGACGGATAAAATTGCTGTTTGATTTTACCAAACTTGCAAACTTGGCAAAATGGAATAAAACTCACAAGGCAGTTTCTTAATCAAGGAAGCCATTCTTTACAAACAATGGGAGCAAACAATACTAAGCCGCGCCGACAACTCCGGCGGTGCGCAGCGTTCTTTTCAGCGTGACTTTACGTTTTATTATTACGTATCACAGTGTCGCCGTACGAGTGACCAACGGAAGGCGCTGATTTTTAATTTCTTCAGGGAATGTGGACATGTGTCCGCGATTGACTTTTAAAGCTCTCGCGATCGACCGTTTGAGCATCCCTGATCAAGAGCTATTAAACGAGCAGTTACTGTCCGTTTGCAGCTTGTTTCTAGGCTTAGAGATGTGAAAGCTTCGCCACTTTTAGAACGAACACTGATTGTTAACGATATAATGGTAACATTTTGCGTTTATTTTATTTGTGGTAAAATAATTTGCAGTCTACTTCTCTCTTATTTAAGCCCCGAAATTTGGCAGTGTTTGCCCAGTCTCAGAAGACTTTGTTGTTATATAATTGTTACAACATTCTTGTCCAAAATCAATACGTCACGTTTACGACAATTACGGTCGGACGACTCTGATTTTTAACGTTTACTCAGATGTGTTAATAAATATAGTAGTTTTCAAAACATATAATTATTTTTAGCTATTGGAAAAACCGGTTATTTGCAATTTGAGAAAATTTAAAATTTTCAGGTTTTGACATACGAGTTCTTGTGTGCATGGTTATTAAATTTAATATTTTACACTTATAGATCGATACATAGATATTTTGTTTTTGTAGCGGTGTTACTTGTTGTTTAGACAATCCAAGACGTCAAAGCTTTTAATGCATAACTAACATGTTTCGTGAAAAACATATTTTAACTCTACTCAGCCATTACGAAAACGATCATGGCTACAAGTTTTTTGATACTACCCATGAATAGTACCCTAGGTTAGCTTCGTTAGAGCGCTGTTAACTGTCAGGAAATTTGCGCTATATATATTGTTGTGACCAGGTGGTCACGACTTGTGTTGTGGTGGACAACGCCCCCCGCCATGAAAGGCTCATACAAGGGAAACTGTGTCGGCGGGCGGCGTAATCGTGTCTCGGACACGTGCGTGGCGGCACGCCGAACGGTGAGCTGCCGGGTTTGAGTTACAGCGGTCCAGCGTCTGGCAGGCAGCGGCTGAACCTCCTGCTCAGCACCCTGTGTGGGCGCCGTGGGCGTGATGAAGGGGATGCCGCGTGCGTGAAAGTAAGAGTGTGATAGAGGGGACGGTGGTTCCCCGTGTAGCTGGACGCCCTTCCACTCAACCCCTCGTCATTGACCAAAATGATAAATGAGAACCATAGCTGGCGCGAGGCGCGGCCATTCTTGTTTCTTGATTGGTTATTCTAGGACAGTTCGCCATTGATTCGCGAGCAAGCCATACGTTTTTAGTTTGCAGTTAGTTAATGAGAGGGAGAGAGAGAGAGAGAGTGAAGCAGTGTTTTTCTCAGAGACAGAGAGAGTTTTCAACTAGCAGACAGTAGAATTGCAGAGTCAATGTCTTCAGGTCAGAGGCCCTTGGTTTAATATCTCACTTTCTAAGGACGGCCATCGTTAACCCCGTCCAAAGAATTCCCCTGCCCCCCCCCTCCTCACAAAACCATCCTTGTGACCCACTACTCCGTCGATGCCCCGAACCCATTGTCGTGGCCTACGACGTGCCAGACGCTCGCAGGAGGGGAGTAAACTGCGGCGCCCCGACTAGCGCACCCCTGGACGAGGTTCCACGCTTTCTAACCCGAGCGTACGGGGATTTGACGGTAGCGGGCTTCGGCAGGGAAGGAAGCGACTCACCATCCACCAATCCGGAGGACACGGCAGCCCGTATACCAGCCCCGTTGGTCGACGACGGGCCAGTACACCAGCCTCTGACCGAACCAGGGAACACACCCCCGCTCCTTTGTCAGCGGCTCGAAGACGCAACCTGCGGGCCTGCCTGGACAGTGAGGGGACACGCCCCCATATGGCAGAGTCCAGGGAACGGAGAGTAGGAATCGCCTGTATACAGTATCCCCAGCGATTCCCTGTACCAGCCACCAACACCGACCACAAAACCAAGGGATGGAATCAGCGTCTACACCCACTGAGCATGGAGCCCCAACGTACTCCAGTGTGCTCCCACCTTCTCCCCCGGAGTTCGAGCCCGAGACTCGGGCACTCTGCAGCGAGCAGAGCCAACTAGATCACGTGCAGCGAGGACTAACCAGGAAGCAGTGAAACCCGGTATTTCTCGTCGTCCTTCCACTAGCAATTAAGAGCCCATTGTTTATATATATGAGTGTATATATATATACACCCACACAATGTAATTAATTTAACCTGAGAGTATAGAATAGCGCGAAATAGATGCATCGTACATGTCCAAATAAACCACTTCTATTTTCGAGGGGGCAAGTAAGTTCACCGTCATCTCCTTTGTTGGGATGGTGATGTGAGGAGGGGTGCAACGATAACATTTCAATCGAGAACACCCTGGTTTATTGCAGATTACTGTTTTACTTCAGTACGTATGAAAGATTTATTGTATAAACTTTTTACGATTCCTTGTAGATGGCGCTGAAATCGATGCAAAGTAGATAACGAACGGTTCTTGCAATGAACGACAAGGTATAGCACTTGCAATTACAATGTTCCTTCTGGTGAAATGCTAGAAGACTCGCCGAAAACAAGCACGCCGCTAGTAGGAAGCAAGGAGAATATCTGCAAACATTTATATCAGCATGTTCCATAACATTCCAGTTTACGTTTCGTCAAAGTTCATGATAAATGCATTACACCATGAAGGGTGCCCTTGCAAAAATATCTATAAGCTTACCCACTTCTCGCTGCTAGTAGCGCCGTCTATCACATGTCGAACAAAATTTTTAAGACACAAACGAGGTAGTTTCTATTGCGGATTCCTTCTGGAATTAAAGTGGCGGTTCCCGATTAATGTAACCAAGGGTAATCTACTTCCCACCGATTACAGTGCCATCTATAACGAATTGCAAAAACTGTTCCTTATAAATATCTTATACATATTGACGTATAATCCGAATCTGCAATAAGATATGTGGGCTCTCGTTTGATATTTTAACGTTGGCAACCTCCCAGTCCCCAGATAGGGCAAGGTTGAACTAATTTTTGAGGGCTTGAAATGCCCCTTCGAAAATAGTTACTGTTTACTTGGACACTTTTTGTTGTATGATGCATCTATTTCGCGGTATTCATTAGCCTGAGGTTAAATTAATCATGTATGTGTTTGTCTATATATATATNGGAAGATATGCGCCGTTTGCAATAAACGTTACACCGGATCGAGTCTCTGTTCATTATAACTTCATTCCTGAGGCAGAGAAAGTGCACAATTATTTTTATATTTACTTAGGACTCTGCTGGGGAATGTAAGTTTTTAGTAATGGGTAACCGGACACATGAGTCCAAGTAATAGCTTTTCCGGATTTCTATTCCAAACTCTCTATACTGTCGTAGAATTATTTCATGTTTACGTGTTCATGAAAATGTTTTTTATGCCGACCTCTTTTGTATGTCTACACATAAACTGGCAAAGAGGAATGAAGAAATGTTAATTATTGTTGAGGCCTCCCCAAACTCAGTGTACTGGGCCACGGTGGTTTCCTCGTAGTCGTGGCACTCACCTCCCAGCATGGCGAACCAGGTTGGCATTCCATTAAAGTTTCATCTGTCCCCTGCTTTACTTTCATTAGTGTCAAATTACCATGTCTGTTAATAAATTCAAGCTTATTTCATACATCGATGAAGATGGTTGCTAGATAAATGTTATTTTTTCGTTTTTTGTGTGCATTCGGGAGGATACAGGTTCGATTCCCGTTCCGGCCATTCCGGTCTCGGTTATCCATGTTTTCCCAATGTCGTTCCTAGCGAAGGCTGGGATGGATCCTTACTACAGGTCCTGCCAGATTTCTTCGCCTTTCCTTTTAGAGTGGTGTGCTCCGTCTCTTAGTTACCTCACTGTTGACGAGACGTTAAGCCCTACTTACTTTCATTTTTTTATAAATGAAAATTTCTTTGGTTATTATTATTTTGTTAGTACACGTGAAATGTTATAATTATGATTTCTAAGGTTTCATTTTCACATTTGTCATTAAGATATTTATTGGTTTCATTATTTCTTGCAATGAATTATTTGGAACACGAAACGCTCATATGCAAACCGCCTAATTGTGGAATAGGTCGCTTGTAAATAAATACGTTAATAAATCCCTATCAGCTCAGAAGACGTCCAATGTGCCTTGTGCTATTTTGCGCGTTCCAAGGTCAGAAGTGGGGAGCAATAAGGGAGAAACTAGCACCCACGCTTAGCGCCTCATCGCTCCTAAGCGCAAGACAAGTAGCGTTTCATACTAAATTNGCTCCTAAGCGCAAGACAAGTAGCGTTTCATACTAAATTATATTTGTAACAGTGAGGATTTATTACACGCTATGGTAGCCCACAGATTAAAATACTTCCTTATAACTGAAATTTTCTCCTACCGCTCAAGTAGTCAACGTAGACAGGCTCTACAAATGCGACTTTTCACCATTTTCACAATTTTGTTTACCTTTGTATAACTTACGCTTATTATGATAAACTTAATTAAAAATTTGGCTTAGATAATTGGTTTATACATTTTGTGATGAAAAGTTTACGAGAACATTTATTTACTGAAATCCACGCGTATTCGCGTTAACAACGAATTCGTAGAAAAATATTTTATTGCATAGTCCTTTAAAGGTTTCAACCAAATATGAAAAACAAATTTAGTCTGTTCACGTTTCATTCGGTACTTCTGAAACCCCTGCTTATGATCTACTTATTTTTATTTGTATCTTTCTCCCGTATGCAAAATTAACATTATCATTGACCGTCTCACTTTATTCATACGCCATCCATGTAAAATTGTGGAATTATTTTTAAAGTAAGTGTGTTCACAGTATGCAAATTCCTGCTTTTTTTGTTGTNCCATCCATGTAAAATTGTGGAATTATTTTTAAAGTAAGTGTGTTCACAGTATGCAAATTCCTGCTTTTTTTGTTGTGCATAAAACAATAAAACTGACATCGGTAGCCATAATGGTAAACATTACCAAGGTTACTTCTACTACAGGTTTGGAAGATCAATGTTAAAAGTTTGGCAACTAATTATTTTCGCCACTAGGTAAGCGTTAGTGTCGCTTGTGTGCCATAATTACTATTTTTTCTAAGTTAAAAACCGAATAATTGCAATCATGATAAATCAAATATAAAATAACTTCGTATCTAAGAAAAATCTTTCTCTTTTATTAATCACGTGGCTTAAAATTTTAATTAAAATTTGTCTTTTGGAACACTGCGTACCTAAAGGCGGTAATTTTCCCTATGCCAAACTCTTCCATAAAAAATTCTCGTTTCGTTCCCAACCTGAGTAGAATAAACTTAGCATTGCACTCTCCACACAACGTGCCGTCGTAAAACTATATTCATCAACTCGCTGCCAACATAACTGGAAGCCTACATGACAGCGTGTGCTGTAGCATACAGAGGCTCACATTAATATTCGGCCACCTATGATTATCGCAGTTCCATGGCCTTATGTTACATTAGTAATGAAGATAAACATAAATCATATTGCACAATCATTCTTGTGTGCTTTAAATGAAATGCAGTAGTAGCCAATAACTGAAATGAGCAGTGCAAGTTAAAGAAACACAATATTGTGTCCTCGCGTGCTTCATACGTACGTCACTTTAATATTCGGCCAGTTGTGGTGGACACGTGGCACAGGCATGATGCACATTGCATTCGTGCCTCGTGTCATTCCCTGCACGCTCTCTGCGCTGAGAGGTTGTACTGGGCAGCACTGTTGGCTGCGTCAGTCAGGCAAATGGGACGTANCACAATATTGTGTCCTCGCGTGCTTCATACGTACGTCACTTTAATATTCGGCCAGTTGTGGTGGACACGTGGCACAAGCATGATGCACATTGCATTCGTGCCTCGTGTCATCCCCTGCACGCTCTCTGCGCTGAGAGGTTGTACTGGGCAGCACTGTTGGCTGCGTCAGTCAGGCAAATGGGACGTANCCCCTGCACGCTCTCTGCGCTGAGAGGTTGTACTGGGCAGCACTGTTGGCTGCGTCAGTCAGGCAAATGGGACGTATGGGCAAGAATACAACGTTTGAATAGCGGCAGCTGGTCATTTTTCATCATGCAAAGAAGAAATCTCAACGAGATATTGCGCAGCACTTGAATCTGCCGAGGTCCACTGTCGAAGACATCATAAGAAGGTTTCAGAAGTAAGACAGAATAGATTCGGTACCTCAAATAGGACAGCCAAAGAAACAAAGCGAGAGAGAAGAACGTCTAGTAATCAGGAAAATAAATAATGATCGAAAATTATTACATGCAAACGTACCACGGAGGTACTCAATGAATGTGGAAAGAACGTAAATCCAGAAACCATAAGACTAGTTATCAGAAGAGCAGGATATAATATCAGGTGATGTAAAAAGAAGCCTTTCATAAAGAGGCGAATAGAAGAATAGAAGACATCGACTTACGTTCGTCAAATACGACGCTGACAAAGATGAAAGCTCGTAGAATGGTGTTATTTTTCTGATAAAACGAAATTAAATGTGTTTGGTTCAGATGGCAGGGTAACAGTATGGCGCAAGCCAAATGAGAAGCTAAAACCTGGGATCATACTACCTACTGTGAAACACAGTGTAGGTTGTATTATGATCTGGGGTTGTATATCTTCAGTGAGTCTTGAAGAGGCTGAACGTAGATGGAACAATGAAAAAGGAAGACGATCTCAACATTCTGATAGCAAACCTACACAAGAGGGTTGATAATCTGGGCATTAGGAACATGTTTAAGTTCTACCAAGATAATGACCCAAAACACAAGTCGTACATTGTCAAGAGCTGGCTTTTGTATAACTGTCCCAAAGTCATTAAAACACTTCCTCAATCACTCCACCTGAATCCCATAAAAAATATGTGTGATGAACTCAAAAGAAGACTGCGTACTACAACAATTAGGTCCACAAAAGGATAAGAGAAAAGGTTTAAGGAAGAATGGAGTAAGATTGGCACTGAATGTACCAGGAAAATAATTGTTAATATGCCACAACGCCTGCGAGAAGTAATTAAACAGAATGGCCATGCTACCAGGTACTAATTAATGTTTGTTTAATTTGCAAAGAGGAATATTTTTGTGTTTGAATGATGATGGCCGAATATTAAAGTGGCGTACCAATACAGCATGGGATGACAAAATCATATTGTTTGTTAAGTTGCATTGCTCATTTTCGTTATTGGCTACCGCTTTATTTCATTTAAANTCATATTGTTTGTTAAGTTGCATTGCTCATTTTCGTTATTGGCTACCGCTTTATTTCATTTAAAGCACACAAGAATTATTGTGCAAAATGATTTATGTTTATCTTCATTACTAATGTAACATAAGGCCATGGAACTGCGATAATCATAGTTGGCCGAATATTAAAGTGAGTCACTGTATGTCTAGTTATGGGCAATGATTGTTTTCATTGATTTCAAAAGTGCTCATTTTACCGTTCACGCTCTTTCTCACAGCCGAGTTCACAGAACGAGGGCCTTGTGACCGCGGGTCTCTGGGGGAGAACTCATTTAACCCGCGCCACCTCTCCGATCCCACTGTCGGCTGCATTATCGCTCCCGCGATGCTCGGCGCTGTCGACGTTATTGATTTGCATCCGGCGCGAGCACGGCCGGGGGAACGAGTGTTAGCCACACTGTTTCGCGCCAACAATGGTGCAAGCCGCTAGCTCGCTCGTTTGTCGGCCGCGCAAACGCACAAAGCCGTAGCCCCGCGCCTGGCCCACCTCTTCACTTCCCGCCGCGTCGCCCGCCGCCTGTTATGCACACTGTCGGTAACACTCGCCCTATACATATCCGTGGCCGGATGAATTGCGGATATCCGCTGCATTCTTTCGGAATCAACCGGCTCTCCATTCCCCCTCCCTCTGTCTACAACACACTGCTGTGCCTCTCCTTCTCCTGCTTCAATCTATAGGCTGGTCACGGTTACCACCTATTTTTCTCAAGTCCCGCTAAGCTTCAACTTCCAGGATATTCCTCCGCCTCATACAGACAAATCTTAACCAAGTGTAGAAAATTACACCAAAGAACCAACGCGCCGGATTTCATGCTCACTAACCATAATATTACATTGCAAAAGAACTGCTTCTTACCAGGCATTACCAACACTCCTATTTTTTGGCGGTCTTTATTCATAATAATTATAAAAGAAAATTTTAATTTNTCTTACCAGGCATTACCAACACTCCTATTTTTTGGCGGTCTTTATTCATAATAATTATAAAAGAAAATTTTAATTTATAGTTAGACTATAGGAAGTGAAAGTTCAATTTAACTAAAAAAATAAGGCACTTGTATGTTAACATACGTATAAGATGCTTGTAATACGTGATATATTTATGAAGCTAACAAGCACGTCATGCAGAGGGTGATTTTTTAAATGTATTATTAAAAAAGTGTGAAGAAACCGTGAATAGACAATTCAAGTACAGAGCAAGCAGATGCACTGAGACGAAATGACGTGACGGTTGTTTTCATGTGGGCGTACCCATTTTCTCATTGGCTGCGCAAAGCTCTGGAAACGGGATTTGTGTCTGATTGGCTACTGCATGCTGCTGATGTTCCCTCTTGGCTGGGCTGCCAGCTAGCGAGTAGGTTTCCAGATGCAGATTGCCGAACGGCCTTCTTAAAATTTTGCTGGCCAGTGGCACCATATTTTCTGGAATGTCCTCCTGGATTTTGAGGTATAAGAGACTGTTTAAACTCGCTTTTGTTATGTAATCTCTGCTACAAGCACTGAACAAGCCAGTTGGTAATAAAACATCTACACAAGCATTCAAAACAATTCTGTAATTTTCTCGGAGACAAAAAATTTATATTTTTACATGACGCCNACAATTCTGTAATTTTCTTGGAGACAAAAAATTTATATTTTTACATGACGCCAGAGGGGCGTATCCAAGTTCATGAGGCATGGAGGTCTTAACAAAATTCAAACAATTAAATAGCATTTGTTTATTTATTTACACATTTATTATTTACAAAATTAAACTTCTTTATATCTACTCTTACTTTTGTTGTTCTCAGTGNTCTTACCAGGCATTACCAACACTCCTATTTTTTGGCGGTCTTTATTCATAATAATTATAAAAGAAAATTTTAATTTTTAGTTAGACTATAGGAAGTGAAAGTTCAATTTAACTAAAAAAATAAGGCACTTGTATGTTAACATACGTATAAGATGCTTGTAATACGTGATATATTTATGAAGCTATCAAGCCCGTCATGCAGAGGGTGATTTTTTAAATGTTTTATTAAAAAAGTGTGAAGAAACCGTGAATAGACAATTCAAGTACAGAGCAAGCAGATGCACTGAGACGAAATGACGTGACGGTTGTTTTCATGTGGGAGTACCCATTTTCTCATTGGCTGCGCAAAGCTCTGGAAACGGGATTTGTGTCCGATTGGCTACTGCATGCTGCTGATGTTCCCTCTTGGCTGGGCTGCCAGCTAGCGAGTAGGTTTCCAGATGCAGATTGCCGAACGGCCTTCTTAAAATTTTGCTGGCCAGTGGCACCATATTTTCTGGAGTGTCCTCCTGGAGTTTGAGGTATAAGAGATTGTTTAAACTCGCTTTTGTTATGTAATCTCTGCTACAAGCACTGAACAAGCCAGTTGGTAATAAAACATCTACACAAGCATTCAAAAAAATTCTGTAATTTTCTCGGAGACAAAAAATTTATATTTTTACATGACGCCAGAGGGGCGTATCCAAGTTCGTGAGGCATGGAGGTCTTAACAAAATTCAAACAATTAAATAGCATTTTTTTATTTATTTACACATTTATTATTTACAAAATTAAACTTCTTTATATCTACTCTTACTTTTGTTGTTCTCAGTGNGTTTATTTATTTACACATTTATTATTTACAAAATTAAACTTCTTTATATCTACTCTTACTTTTGTTGTTCTCAGTGAAGGCAACTTTTAATGTCTACCCTATCTGAATTCTAATTAAATCTTCATCATTATGTCTACAGTCATTTAATTCACATTCATTATAAACACACATTCACTCTGTCTATTGCCATCACTCCAAAGCCTGTTACTCACGCATCCAGTTCAGTAGTCCCGCCCGCCAATCTCACTCTCCAGTGTACAGATGCTCGCAGTCCGCAGACTTCGCTCTCGCTGGTCACTCTCGCCGACGCTCGTCGCTCTCCTGTCTTCGTACACCAGGCGTTTAACGTAGTACAGCCCTCCAAACTCTAGACTGTCGGCTCAGCGACCCGTCGCGGCTTAAGTAGTCTCGCTAGCACGATCTAGAAGGTTCCCCGCACCACGAGTTTGACTGAGAGGCGACGACAACAAAAACATATTTTCAACGATAGCCCTAGAAATTCAATCCGCTGAAGGACTGGGGGCCACGAATCCCGATAGGCTTCTATGGCAAATGAGGCGGCTCGTTTTTTTTTTTTTGCAAAACGCTACGCACACCCCAGGTTACCACTGCTGCCCTCGGCACGCTGTTCCGCTCGCTCGAGCCGCTGGTTTAAAGGAAGTTATACAGACCAGCAACACGTAACAATATTTCTTAGCGAAATTCTTATATTCGTTTTTATTCCTAAGCCCAATTTTATAAACGATGCAACAGACTCAATAACAGATCTACGCAACTCGTAACTTAAGCCAAAATAATCATGGTCGTTCATAAACATAGTGTTGTGCAAGACGTCACAATCAATGCAAAATTAAATCTTGATACATTTAAAAAATATCTATCCCCATAATGTTTTTAAATTAACATGCAGTTTTTGCCATATTTGNATTAAATCTTGATACATTTAAAAAATATCTATCCCCATAATGTTTTTAAATTAACATGCAGTTTTTGCCATATTTGAGGGTATATATGTGTTTTGAACTTTGGTAATTAAATGACATAGAGTTTTTAAATGCTTCAATAGCGTATTTCTCCAAACGCTATTTAAATTGTATGCAAGGTAGGGATACTAAAATATTTTACCTAACTTCATAAAATATTCGGTTTTTAAATCCATTTAACTTGATATAAATTGATTAAGCATGTAAACGTAAGAAGAATTGGAAATCGTAGCCTTCTGTATCATTGTAAAACTATTTGTAATGCATCACTGGTAATATAGAAAGCGTAAAACCAAGGCCAAAATGCAAGAATTTGAGNATTAAATCTTGATACATTTAAAAAATATCTATCCCCATAATGTTTTTAAATTAACATGCAGTTTTTGCCATATTTGCGGGTATATATGTGTTTTGAACTTTGGTAATTAAATGACATAGAGTTTTTAAATGCCTCAATAGCGTATTTCTCCAAACGCTATTTAAATTGTATGCAAGGTAGGGATACTATAATATTTTACCTAACTTCATAAAATATTCGGTTTTTAAATCCATTTAACTTGATATAAATTGATTATGCATGTAAACGTAAGAAGAATTGGAAATCGTAGCCTTCTGTATGATTGTAAAACTATTTGTAATGCATCACTGGTAATATAGAAAGCGTAAAACCAAGGCCAAAATGCAAGAATTTGAGNGATTGTAAAACTATTTGTAATGCATCACTGGTAATATAGAAAGCGTAAAACCAAGGCCAAAATGCAAGAATTTGAGTGTTTACCAGTTTCGTTTGCAACCTTGCGTTTTGCGTATTTCATGAACATTTGAAATGTGTGCATTCGACTTTTGGTGTATCTGCGTTCCGTTAATTCTTGCCTTTCTTGCATATTTTATAAACCCCGACTTAAAGTTAACGATTTCTTCTAACGATAACGTAAACCTTATAATATGCATAAGGAAGTATACAAGGATGCTCTCCGGCAGTTTTAACGTACAAGTCATTCAGAGGGAAATGTAATGTGTTTTACAACCGGCTTACATAAATTTCTTTATCCAGATCAATGCACTTCCGAACGTGCGTGACGGTTGCTCTGCACAAATCATCGCAACGTTGTTTGATATAAGTAATGGCGCTTTCCAATATGCGATCAATTATTTAATATTTTGTGACCTCATGTTTACGCCACAGTGAGCACACTGTTCGTCGTCAGACGACTTACCCAGAACTACATGAGTGAGAAAATGCTGCCAACTGCCATAATACCACAAACTTACTGATATCCGTGTGTTGCTGAATCTCGGCAGCCACTACGAATAGGACACGTAACAGTATGGCCTTTTCTTGCTTCGAATCATCGATATTGTTATCTCCCTGAATATTACACTGGAATTACATGTCTGTGTATTGTGTTCACTTTCCGGAGCGACAGNATCGATATTGTTATCTCCCTGAATATTACACTGGAATTACATGTCTGTGTATTGTGTTCACTTTCCGGAGCGACAGCGCACGTCTCTGTTTTTGTTTTTATTTTCTGAAAGCTTTGATTGCTTTGACAGAACAGAAATCACGTTGGCATATGACCATTTTTTAAAATATCTTTTTTAATTGGGTATGGACTCTCGAGGTAAAAGGATGCAGTCAAGCATATACTCCGTGTTCGACAGTCGACGATACAAGAAACAAAACGCGTTATACTGGCTGGAGTGAATAGATGATGATGGGTTATATTTTCGGCGCTGCGTATTCAGTGAAACGTGCACCACGAAACACGGAATAACTCTTTTGCACTTATTTTTGTCTGGAATCGATATAACTGCAGAAACAGCGCCGATGCTTTCGTACCCAATGCTTTACTTGCTCGCGTTTATTTTGATGATGTTGATGCAGTAATATTGAATCCTGAGAGGATCGGGTCTTTCAAGGGTAACGTGTGATAAAGAGGGGGGAAGGGGTATAGTAATGTTCACATTGGGTAGGTAGACGTCTAGAATTTCGATCCAATACACGGGAGGTGGTCACTGTCTCATCAAAATGTTAGGAAACAATAACATTAATACAATTAAAAATAATCAGTATTTTTTAACAATCCTGATTATTTCAGTTCAGTGTTAAAACACTCACACAATAATTTCATGTCCATATTAGGGTTTTTAAGAGGGGGAAGTCATACCCCCTATAACCCCACTCACCTACCTTCCCCCCCCCAAAATTTAGTAAAATATTGCTTTTTTTTGTTACACATTAATAGCTTTAACTTAACGTTGATGAATTATACACGAAAATAACATGACAAGCGAAAGTGAATATTTTCGTAAGTATATTATTGCGAGAAAATTATAATTTTAACGAAATTTTTGTTGGATGCAAATAATATTCCCCTTCGTGCGTCTTAAATTTGCAATGTAAACGTTAAAATAAATGGAGAGTTTCAGAGTTACAGTTAATCCAACTTTATCTGAGTAGAAATCATATCGTTGATCGATGATGCAAAACCATTACCGCAAAATACGTCCTTATTTTACCCTCTCAAGACTCAGACAGTGGTCAACAGTATTTCGTATATTTTCCAAATAATGGCTGTTAGAGTCCATCCCCATCAGCCACGAAGTGAACTATTTTTAATCATTTAGAATGCTGTTCAGGCGTTAAATATTTATAGATTGGTACCTCCCCGTCTGTAACGCCCCACAAGGAAGAATCACTGACATTTACAACTACTGTCCTGATTGGAGCTGTGCCAGCTTTCGTTGGTTAAAACATTTGTTACGAAACTGAATTCGTTCACTCTGGCAACCAATAACTAGCTCACAATTATCGAGGTAGTCTTGGCAGGCGCGTTGAGAGTATAGCATTGCGTCCATCTGATGTCATATCACAATAATAGTGCGACATTTCAAATAACAATGCACTGGGAAAAAAAATTAATTTTGATTTAGATCAGGTATTCAGTAAGACATTTTATTCTGTTAATTATTCGTATAAAAGTTAAGGAATTTAAAATTTCCTGTCAAAATATGAAGTGTAATTACAGTTGAAACTAATATGGAATAAATATCTAAAGTTAAAAATGTCGACAGTTTTTTCAAAAGTTTCGTGTTCAATAAACTAGGATTGGAGTATTAAAACATTGAAGAACGCATGGTATCTGGACCTTTATAAATGGCTGGACAGCAAGATCATTGCCTATATCGTGTGTTGAGATAACACTCTGGCGCAAGTGTGGTCGCCAGTTCTTGGAGTGGATACGTAGGCAAGAAGAACATGTGCTTGTTTTAGGAATGTACTTTATTTAATTGTAACGCTTAAAATTATTTTTGATTATAATATCGCAATAGTCGAAGGAACATACTTACTTGTTACGTTGCTAGATAAATAACATCAAATCCTTTGGTTTCAATGTATATAATACCGTAAGCGCATTGAAAAAAATCAATAGATCTACTGTTATTTTTATTTGGAGTTATAAATTTTTTTGTGACGAACTCAAAATTAGTTTTTAATTTCTACTACACTAAATGATAATGTTTTTATGTCACATGTTTTAGACATACTCCATTGCTACCCTAGGTCTTAACAGAAAACAAGGTTTGAGATATGAAACTAACACGAAAAATGAGCCAAAAGTGACTGTAATAAAAATATATGAGTAAAACGTATAATAAATTCCGCAAGGAATTTCGTCAGAAAAAGAGAAAAATAAAATAATATAATTACTAAATTAAACAGAAAATCTAAAAAAAAAAACTAAAAAAAAGAGAGAAAAACCCAAAGGTGACATAATGATGACGGCACAGACGAATGGTTGGTTTCAATAAAACTGCTACCCCCCTTACTATAGAGACACACTCAATTAAAAGGAAAATAAAGGAATAAGCTTTTATTGTCAACAATACAAAAGTATTCAGTTAACAGAGCATTGAATTAAAAACTAGTGGAAACCATGAATTAAAAAAGAAACATAATTGTATCATAAAACGAATGTGGAACAGCCTTAGTTGTGTTGTGCTTGGTTTTTTCCATTTCTTATTTTACTTTTTCAGCTGTATCGTCATCACTGTGTTGTCCTTAAATTTCTTTACAGTATTTTTTTTTAGTTTTTTAAAAGTTTTTTTTCAGTTTTATTTTTGTTTAATTATTTGTTCTTTAATTAAATATTTGTAATTTTTTAATTTTTTATTTATCCTACAAAACTCCTTGTTGAATTTATTGTACACTAACTGACCCGACAGACGTTGTCCTGTCCAATGAAAAAGTTTCATTTTTCATTATATTTTACATTCTATCTCAAAATATGTGATGTGCCTGGAATGATATCGAGAACCTTGGTACGACAAAAAAAGTATTTAAATTCAATGTTAACTTAATTTTCAGAATTTCAAGTAAACAGTCAAATCAAAGAAATGCTTTAATTTGAGTGGTTTGCTGTGACATCACTATTTATTTCATTGCAATGCTTTATAATACACGANTCAAAGAAATGCTTTAATTTGAGTGGTTTGCTGTGACATCACTATTTATTTCATTGCAATGCTTTATAATACACGAAATTTTTTGTTTTGTTGTCTGGTGCGTAAACGAACAAAGCTGATGGTGTTCCAACACGGGAACAGGCGACATACAACTGAGCATGAGATAAGCTTGGATTTTCAAGGTTAATGCCGCAAACATTTAATGACTTCCCTGTGATTTGTTTATAGTCATTGCGAATGCTAGCCGCAAGGGAAACAACCGTTTAAAGTCAAATGGNTGTTGTCTGGTGCGTAAACGAACAAAGCTGATGGTGTTCCAACACGGGAACAGGCGACATACAACTGAGCATGAGAGAAGCTTGGATTTTCAAGGTTAATGCCGCAAACATTTAATGACTTCCCTGTGATTTGTTTATAGTCATTGCGAATGCTAGCCGCAAGGGAAACAACCGTTTAAAGTCAAATGGCATGTCGGTCAGAATCATTGGGATTCGTGGTATTAAAACGTTTTCTCCTTTATACTTTCCTCTACGAATTGTTGCTTCAATGACGTTTTTCATCAGCTTTTCACCGCAAGCCGGGTGCCATTACAAAGACGTGGTTAGTTGATATTTCCCAACATTATAATTACCGATCCAACTTTTAATTGGAGATTGTGAGGCGGCAATCCGGGCAATTACAGCGAGTTTAAAAATTCGGTTGGATAGTTGACATCATCTTGGCTAGTAACGGAATCTACCGATTGGTACGTCATCTATTCTCCAGCAATTTCACTTTGAATCTTGAAATTTAATTCGTTGACATCAATGTTATTCGCAGCCAATATAGCATGTTCGCTCAACCAATCATAATTTTTGTATTTTTGAGCAATGTTTGGGAATACCTTTGTGATGAGTTCGGTCTTTGAGTCGATAAACTGACAAAAAACTGCTGGGAATATAATGCAGCCAGTCGAAATTTCAACTGAGATTTTGCCATTGCCAATGTCCAGCAATTGTTTTGAAAATACTTCTCCAGATTGGTCGATCTGCAACTCGACACGCATGTTCATACTAAATTTGAGTGTCTTGATGTGTTTCCACAAAACTGATGACTTCAAACATGCATTAAGTTCATCGGCTGGCGTTGACCGTGGAATCACTGGCACGTTTGGCGAAAATCACCTGCCAACAGAATCATCGCACAACCAAACCTGTTTTGATTGTTTCGTGGATCTTGCATCGTTCGGTCTAATGCCTCCAAAGATTTTTTATGCGCCATCGTACACTCATCCCAAACTATCGATTTGCATTGCTGCATAACTTTTGCCATCGCACAGTTTTTCGAAAGGTTGCACGTTGGAGTTTCATTGATTTGCATATTCAACGGCAACTTGAGTGCTGAATGAGCAGTTCGACCACCTTCCAATAACGTAGCTGCGGTTACAGATGAAGCAAGTACAAGTGCAATTCCATTTTGCGAGCGAATCGTTGCCAAAATCAATGTGATCAAAAAAGTTTTTCCAGTTCCACCGGGTGCGTTCAAGAAGAAAATTCCTCCAGTTCCATCGTTCACAACTTTCATGAGGATGTCGTCCGCATGCTTTTGTTGCCGATTCAACAGCGGAACGTTCATTCGAACTGATTCTTTCAATGCATCGCAATCATAGTGTTTTCCTGGTTTTAACTCTTGATTAAATACGTCTTGTATCGGTCAATCGGGCGCTCTCATACCTAATTGAGGTAAAACCTTGTTCGATATCATCAAGCATATGTCTTCAATTAATATCAATGCCTCGTTGTAAATTTCGTCACTCAGTTTTAAATCTGGATTTGATGTTCTAGTACGCATTTGATGCAAAATATCATCAGACATGTCATCTTTGTATTTAGTCCATATATCAATTGGATTCGATGGGAAGCATGTTGAAATAATTATCGAAAACAAAGTTCTTATTTGATGAGCATATGATGAAATCACAGCATCTTTGAGTGTGTAATCCCAATGAGTGTCATTCCCCTATAAAACGCAAACGTTGACAGGCTTCTCTATATGTGCCACACAATTCACTACTAACAGTTCATAGATGTTGGAATAATGTTGGGCCACGAACCCTGACTTATAACAAACGCAAATAAAAACACTCGTCGTTACTGGGATGGACTGTTTAAATGCGACCTAATGCATCAGTGGAAAATACACGTGGGTAACCTGGAACTGAATTTCCTTGTTTCTGTTGTTTAAATTTTTTTGACGATTGATTCCAAGTGTAATATTTTGGCATTTCGGAGTATATTAGCGTTCGGGCCAAGTCATAATTCTGGCACATTTCGAAAAAACTTGCCAATGTTGTAGATGGTGGTCGATCAGCTCGTTGTAATGCGTTTTCTGCAGTGAAATATACTCTTTGACCATTTTCCAGGTGTACGGCCAAGTGAACAACCAGTGGGATGTCTTTCATGAATGGCGAATGAAAAAATGCGCCAAATCGCTTCGTTAATGCTAGCATATCGGCCCATTTGATGTTGAGTGACTTCAACGTTGGAATTCTCCGCACCAACTCCAATCACAGCCATTTCACTTCCTTTGGTCACATACTTGCAGATGTATTTGATGGGTTTCACGGAATGGCAAGATTCGACGTTTATATGCGCTTTGAATGTTTTCGAGAGTAATGGTGAATACGGAACAGTACAACAATTATCAACTTCAATGTCTTGTTGATTCACTTTGACAATTGTTGATATTCCATTGTCCGCAGTCAATCGGCGACGATACAGTGAATAACCATCACTGCCCGTAATTGTTTCTGTTACTAACGCCCGTGGATATCTCTTCGAACAATTCCCGTCAACCACACACGGAGAATTGTTATTTAATGTTCCACAGGGGTCATGAATCATGATTTTAGTAACAACTTCATGCAAGCCTGGATCTTCTTCTTTATAGGGAATTTCCGCTGATATTACATCATCAATTTCATTCGGTCTTATCTTCTTAATAAACCAAATAAGAATATGTGCGTGTGGCAACACGCGTTTCTGCAACTCCACTGAATACATCCAGCAGTACGTTTCGCCAAACACTTGATGCTTGACAATGAAATCCATCAGTGGTTTCAATTTATGTTTGAAGACTCTTGCAGTGATGTCATGGTGATCGATGGGTGATTGGCCTGGGAATAGCTCTTGTCGAATTTCTATCCACTGTGGATTGCACGTGAACGTGATGAACAAATCTGGTGTTTCGTAATGACGAACATACGACATGGCATCTTGAGCGTATTCATGCATATGCCGCGGACTTCCGACGTACGTTTCTGGGAGAATCGGCATTCTGCCGACATTCTGTGCGTTTCCGTCAGCATTGATGGCATTTGGAAGATGAATATACTCTTTTGAACGGAGTTTTTTCTTTTTCAATCTGATAAATTTCAATCGCTCAGTTTCAAATTTGACGTACATATTGACCGCATATTAGTGAACTAGACGTTGACATTTCAAGATGAAACTGTCTTCATTTTCACGAACCATTAGTCGATATGAATAATAATTCATTGAACTTACTTTTTTGTTCGTTTCAGAGCCTGTAAGCGGATTTATCATCTTGATCGAGAAATGATAACCGTCTTCACCTTGACAAAATATGATGGGATATTGCAACGTATCATATGATCAGTGCATTTCGTACACACGTTCCAGCTGATCGTTCCACCTATGTAGAACGATAGCACGGGATTCCAAATTTTCACCAACGACAACAATGGCGACATCATATATTGTTGGCGCATTAAAACGTCTTGCGTGTTCTCCCGCAGGCGTCTTATCAGCTCTGATTATAATTTTGTAATCATCAGATGGCATACGGTCCAATGCGGTTTTGAACAATGCAATCAATGCATTGTGTTTATGAAAGAAAGTTTGCAGTTGTTTCACAATTTGTCTTTTTTCCGAACTGTTTGCGTGCACAGCGCTGATCTACTTCCTGTGGTGTATTGCCCATTAAGTAAATCTGTAGGAATTTATAGTCTGCATCCGGCGGTGGCAATAGCGAACCTGCTCGATGATATATTTGGCCTTGAATCTGAAAAGCTAAGAAATATATTATTATTAAAATCTAACAATATTTTTTTTTTAATAATCATGTTTTATAAAAGCGGTTTGAAAGATGATTGTGTTACAATTACTTTAAAAGTGGGCATGAAATAGTCCCGGATCACATTTGTTGCGCCAAATGAAGTCATTTGGAAGCAACTATTGTAGATCTGTATTTGTGTCAAGAAATGTGTAGAATTTATTCCTGTTCTAGAAACCAATGAGTGCAATGGTTCTGGTGGCGGGACCAACGGCGTCAATTTGATTTTGTCACTTGCGCAACACAACCCAGGGGCTTCATTTTTGTATTTCAATGCCTTACAATGTGGGCACACTACGCTCATCGATCCAATGGCAACGGATTGGTCTGCACTGTAATCAGTTACCGCATTGTAACGGAATGCTGCTCGATGTATTCAACTCAACATTTGTTTGTCTTCTTACACGATTATTCAAATTCATTCTCACGCGATTGGTTTCTAATAACCGATGATGTCTCATTCGATGCATATCGGCTTCATTTGCATTTTCTCTTTCATCTTGTGTACGCGTTGAACGTATTTGTGGCAATCGATTCCGTTCAATTTCATTTCGTTCTTCGCGTTGCTCTGCAGTTCGATTATACATAAAATTAATTTGGTTTGTAGCATTGTGAGTTCTGCGACTTAAACTGCTCCGTCTTATTGGTGGCATTACAGTGTATTTAAATTGTATCAATTTGATTCAATTAAAGAAAAATAACAATTCAACTAAAAAAGGACTGAATATATTGCGATAAACTAAAAACATAACCACAATTCAACTGACAGAAAACAACTTAAAACTCAAAAAAAAAAAAAGTAAAATAAAAACATAACCACAATTCAACTGACAGAAAACAACTTAAAACTAAAAAAGTAAAATAAAAACATAACCATAATTCAACTGACAGTAAACAGCTGAAGATCGCGGAAAAAAAGTAAAAAGAAGCAAAGAAATTCGAATCAACCATATAATGTCGCATAACGTGAACGATGAACGACAACCAATCAAAGTTGAGGAAGTTTAAATTTTAATTTCGAATGTAAATTAAATATCAAAATTACAATTAATTTTGCAAAATATTCCCTATCCTTTTTTTCTGATAACTTTTCCATGACCATAAACAAAAGAAAAAAAATTACGCTTATCCATCGTGACATTCGGTTTTTCCCGAATTCGAAAATATTCCGGGAAACCTTTCCAATTTTTCTTTCCTTAAAATTGTAATTAGGACTATTATAAACATTTTAAAACGAAAAATAGCCAAAACGGTCCAGGTGTTCTCAAGTGAGGCGCTTACCAACGAACAGTATTTCATTTTTATTTATATAGATTTCACTTATATATTTTGACTGCAGCTACTCTTTTGTTAATTTTTCGTGTTTGTTTAATGTAAAAATTTTCTTTTCTGTGACTTCATAGTATAGCAACGGAGTACGTACAAAATAATTCACTAAATCATTCACCCCCATTGCAAGAATCATTCAAACAACTCAGTAATTGTGTTATAGAGATTTTTTTAAATTTTGTAACCATTAAGTTACAGGTTTCTGGTTGCTGAAAATTAATAGTGTGTTGACTGTAAAAAATGGAGGAGAGAATCCCACACAAATTATCTCACAGTGGTAATCAAAAGTTAATTTTACACCCGCTGCAGCCAAACACATTTGAACTTACGCTACAAAAATTATATTCTTTGAATTTCATTTTTTTGTGCCTCTTAGGGAAATTATAACCAATTATTTGAAGTGTTTGCGTCAAATTCTGAAACATTTAGCATTTCTTGAAATTCCTTGCAATTTATCACTTTTAGAGATTCCGCTTTTTAAACTGAATTATTTTTATGAGTGTTTTTTCTTCTTGAAAGCACAAGAAGCTACTCGGTTTTTAACTGTGTGATGCATAGTCATAATTACTGATACAGTTTGCGAGTATATTTTAGAAATTCTGTGCTGTACGCGAACATCTACAACACCAAACACACGAGAATTCATACCTTAAGAATAGTTGTTCAAAATTGAACATTTTTTGCACATGGTGACATGGCAGGTGGTGTTGAAATTGGACATTGTGGCTAAATATAACAAGTCGAAAGTAATTTTATCGTAAAAACATAACTTTAACATGATTTAATGTTTAAATTCAATCGTATCATGAGTTACGATAGGTGAATTTATCTGTAACTTCTGAACGGCGAAACCGAGACTGACAGCGCATTAGTAACACACACACTACCCATATTAGTGAGGTTCCGGGATCGATTACCGACGCGGCCATTATGATTTTGGTTTTCCATTATTTTCCAAAATCATGTACTATTTCCTTTCTTCCCCGATACTGATAACCTGAGTCGCTGGTTTCGTTATGATGACCCCACTGTGCAAGAGACGTTCAGCCATAGTAAACCAACCGAGAGCCGAGTCAGCAATTGGAACTGACGAATTTGCATTATGTCATTAGTAATTTTTAGTAATCGTTAGTAAATATGCCACTGAATTAACCCGTGATTCTTGTACTTAACTGGCTCAATTTTCAGGGATAGGGTTTGTATTCTGTGACTTGGTTTAAATTTCTTCACTTAATTCTTCGAGAATCAAATTCAATTTTTTACAATGGGCGTTTGATCATTTGCTAGATTCACTGTATGCATAAATGATAAAATAGTAATTTTATGTTTGAACTTATGTCGTATCAGTAACCAGCTTTGATAGAAGGAAACATTATTATTCAGTGGCATGTATGATATTTAGTTTTGCATGTTTGAGGACTACTGAGACGAATTAAATATCCGTCGGTTCCTGGCTGTCTGCAATAAGTACAGTATCTATATATTTTTTAAGACGATGGATATTAGTGTGCTTTAAGTATAGGCTATTCACGGTAAAGAAAGCACTTTTGAAAGCTCTCTCATTTGGAAAAACAGTCATTAAAAATATTTTAAATTAGATTTAGATGTTAACTTCTGAGTGCGGTGGAATATACAAACTTTGTTTATTACTTCCATGACAATTTTTATTTAAAAATATGGTTAATGGATGAAGAATGGCTGAAAGAGAAAAGTAACTAGAGCCTCAAAAGTGATCATTTATCCGTGAACCACCTATATATATATATAAGGATCATGCAGCGTCAACAGTAATCCCAGAAAAACACTGTTATAAATTTCTGTAGATTTACAGAAACTTTTAAGGATATGTAGAGTTAATTTACGGAAAGGCACTCAATAATGACAAATAACGGAAATGAGCTCAGTAAATGTAAAGTACGAAAGCTCTTCATATTCTTATGACTTCCAAATTGAGACACAAACAATGCAGATGATACTTGAAGCGTATAAAATCCCATCTTCACAATACTACTACGTTTAAAATAGTATTCGGTGAGTGGCGAACCACTCATGGAGTGCCAATTCGTTGATTCTTGTTCACATTCCACTACGGGACAAAAACATTCTGCTTTCGCAGTGAAACACGCACATAATTAAAATAAAAAATTATGTACGTAACCTCGTTTTGTAAACCGCAAATATAGCAAACGCTCTAACACTACTTGAAACTAGGGCAGGCGTGTTCTTTACTTTCATGTAAAATCCATATTTTCTAAATACCCACTTCGTGTAAAGGTGTGGTAGGTGAGTGGTTCGAGTAATTGAGTTAATATTTTTAGATTTGTGTTTTAATACCCTACATGACAAAATATAAAACCTTTTTAAGTTTCGCTGTTTTAGACAGTGAAATGCATTACGAAAAAAATCGCAAACACTCTAACCTGACTAAATACTAAGAGATATATGCATCATTGTATATAAATCCGTATTTACAACATTTGTTTTTCGTAAAAGCGTGGTAGATGAGTGGAGAAAGTGTTGGAATGTCAAATTTTTTCCCAGAGTTCAAATCTTGCCATCAGACTAAATTTTTTATTTATTTTATAGTCATTTTTATACGCAGTGGATCACCCACATAGTGAAAGTAAAACTATTATTTGTTAATAATTTTTTTAAGAGCAGATTAAAAAAATTTGGTGGTTTGTCGACACATTCCGTGAATTTATGGAGATGTATGTGAAATTTACGTAGAGAACGTTTCTGAAAATAACGAAGAAACCGTAATTTAACGCAGATGTCTGGATAATTTGTAACCAGTATTTTTCGTAATTTTGCAGAAATTTTTTTCTAACAGTCGAGGATTTTACACGCACGGCTCGCTTCCGCCTCAGTTCATTTTTATTTACTCGTTCACGGCATAACTATCTTTGAGCAAGATTTTTGTAGTAATTCGAAGAAATGTATTACCTTAGAAGAAATTTTACCAAGAAAAAATATTTAAATGTGTTTGATATGAGCTCGCCTGTGAAGTTAGGCTATTTAAGTCGATAACGTTATAAAGTTTTTTCTTCCAGACGAGAAGCGGAAAGAAAGTTGGCTTGACATCAGTGCATTAATTCCCAAAGTTTTATTCATGAGCCAAGAAATATCGGGCGAAGCCGGATACTGGGAAAATAACCAGATTTCTTTTCATTTTTTTTTGCACTTAACAAATAAAGTTTTCTTTTATAGATCCTTTCACATTTCAAAGCATTTGTGCAATACATGGACATATTTGTTTGCGTTCCATCTCTCTCTACCGTAAAATGAAAGTAATATTTGTTGTTTTACTCAAAGGTTCGTATTTACAATTTTCATTCAACGTCTGAGTTTATTTTCTTAACTGATACGTGACGTATGCCCAGTAATATTTAATCGCTCACTGCTACACATTTTATATTAAAATAAAAGTAGTAATTTAAAATCCACAGCCTGTTACACTTCATTAACTGACACAGTCTCTTTGGTTTTTTTTTAAATTAACAAGAATCTTTCAAAAAATATTAAAACCCTTTCAAAGATGTAAAATAATTTTCTATTTGCGTATGCTTGGCTAGATAACTAAAATTTTGTGTATAATATTTTTATGTTTCAATTATTATGTAGTCTCTTAAATCTTTACTGTTTGGAACGTGAGCAAAATGTAATTTTTCACAACTGAAATACACAAAAATTAATTCTATAATTCAACGCTTATAAAAATTAATCATACACTAATTCAGTGGTACCCAAACCTTTCATCTCTGAGTGACTCTTGGCATTATTATTATCATTAGGTGTACCTACTTAATAGCAGAGGTGTAATAAGTTTTCATGTTTAGCACATTTAATACAATTTCTGGCGTTTCGGAGCAGAAAAGGAAAATTTTGCTAGCGAAACGGGAATCTTCGATAGAAAAATGAGACACTCTGAGGAAACAAGAGTAGTTTTAAACCTTTTACAAAAACACATTTTTAAAAAAGGTCGCGAATCACCTGAATCGCCTTCGCATACCACCGGTTGGGAAGCCCTGCTCTTAATGTATATGACAACTACATGTTTATAATCCTTTAAAAAGTGTAATTTTAATTAAGCTAGGCTTTCTCGGGTGTGACATTATTCTACACAGAAATTACCTGAAACATATATGAACAAACAGTTGTCTTTAAGTAAATTTTTGTATTTAATAACAACCCCTTAAATATTATTTCCATTCACAATTATTTCTTCCACTTAATGTTCAAGAAATTAAGTATTTAAAATAAAAGTTTAAAATGAACAAAAACTAAGTGGCGAAGCTTTTTAAGAGTTCATATGAATTTGTGTATTGTACATACTTGTTCAGTGGACGAGTTGTTTCGTACTAAAAATATTTTCACGAAAACTCAACATAATACACTCGTTATTTCATATCTGCTTCTTTTTTTAAACGAGATCCGATTTTTATGAGTACCAGAACCGGATGTGGAAAGTTCGTCCCTGAGATTGATTGTTTTGTAATGGTTCTTTTTAAGTAAGTTTTATAAATAAGAGAAATCTAAGAACATACACTACGAATCAGTTATATGCTCTATATAAATAAACCTGCATATTGTGCATACATAGCCGTACTACGAAGTGTAACGGGAGAAACAGAATGAGTGAATGTTAGCTGTTGCGCATATGATTGCAGTTATTCAGGTGTTCGGGCATTACTTATGATGTGCAGCTCGCTTGACTATAACGTGGACGTTATGATCGACATTTGTTATAGATATTGTTTGGCAGACCTTATCGGTCAGTTTTCGATTCGTGATTATGATCCGATGCAATAATTCAAACAGTGCCAACATTTTATAAAATAATAATAGGAATCAGAGTTCTTACCAAAAAAAAAAAGGACACCCTCTCATAAATGATAAAATGGTTTTCTATTTTTGCATTTCTGATTTTCTTCAGTTTATCTACCAAGCGTAAAAAAGGAACACTATAATAATATTAGGTGCTATCGAATTTCCTAGCTATAAAAGGTTAGCCTTTATGAAAGACGGCGTGAGTTAATTCATTATAAGTGTATGCTATTATAATAAATAAAGTTCACAAATTCGAGATAACACTACGAGAACCAAATTTTTGTAAGGTATGGAATGTGCAAAAAAATGTATGTAAGTGCGTTATTTTCTAATAATTATGACTCACTTAATTGAACCATAACTGTTAGGACAGGCAATGTTTTAATATATATGTTAAGTAGCCTTCCCGGGAATATTTTTATTTCTATTTCAGCCCTCTAACTATTCATGTGCAAGAAATTACGTCGATCTGTTGCTCAGTTGCGACGTTGCATTGTTATTCCGTTTGTGTAATTTTATATTTTCCAATAAGTATTTCCCTGACGGAATGAGATATTTTCTCGTGATAAAGAGTAGCCTATGTCACTTCCCGGCCCTCCAACCATCTCTGTACAAAAAATCACGTCGATCCGTTAGAATTCCTAACGCACTGTGGATAGAAACATCTCAATGGGCTTGCTGTAAAGGAGGAGCATCGGAATAGTCCGACTGACAAAGAAACTGGATGTGAGAAAGCCTCATTTGTAAAGTAATACAGCTGCTGTTACTTACCTACTTCAGTTCAGCACGACTGCTCTGAGAAAAACAACTTTTACACATTTAGTTTTTGCTGTAGTTCAGAAAACTGGTCAAGGTCATGTGTTCTGAATATAATAGAAATTTCATACTGGTGAATAGTAATTTGATTAAAAATAAAAATGATCCTATTTTTAAACAATTTGTTTTTATTGATATAATTAAAATAATCCATATTGTTGTCTCGGTATAAATTATGAACTTGTTTAAGACATTTAACTGTTATTGTAAACTAAATTTTTAAATTTTCGGTTCACAAATATTTGTTTAAACGAACTTTGCTAGGCCGACGATTGTTGAAAATGTTTCCTCTACACATATAGAATTAATAAGATGAAAGGCAATTCCACAAAAAAATATCACAAAGTTTATGTACATTAAGTAGTCTGGAATATTTTCAATCTCAGATTTATGATAGCCCTCATCGTATCAGAAGATTTAACACAAAATACGATTTTTCTTCCATGAAATGCACAAGGACGTTTTGTAAAGTGAAGGCAGCTGAACATCGTCAGGTTTCCCTCCCTGATTTCATCTCACACTCCCTTCGCAGTTTTGTATATCGTTATGTGTCTGGTAAAACTAGAGTTTCAGAAAGTCTCGTCGTATCTGAAGGACCTTTATTTATGTTAACCTACTGATCCTTATTTACATCATCATAATGTGTATTTTATACGTATTTTTCTCACATAAGTATTTTCCATTGAAAAAATAATCGATTTCCAGTTCTTTCACAGCTAATGAAATCAGAATTTTTGTAGATTTTATAACTGTGCGCAGTAAAATAGTTTGTTCGTTTTACTAACATTTCTTTTGGAAAAAATATAAGAATCCAAAATATACACTTGCAACACTACAGTAAAAACTCCGTTTCTTTACAACGCACTTTTATGAAACATTCGAAATTGTTTATAAGTTTATAATAAAACAGTCTATGATACTTGCTTGTTAAAATAAAACATTAGTTTCGCGAACTCTACAGTAACATGTAAAATGTCCTCTTTATATACACGTAGTGTTACAAATAATAATCTTGTTAACTAGTTTCCGAAGAATATTTTGTAAAAATATAGAGAAGTTCTACAGTGCAGCTAATAGTGCAGGTAAATAGAGTGAGAAAAAAGTAATCCATGGTATTATGCTGTACCACTAAATAATGTCAAGCTGATTAAAATGTACTGTCAACATAACATTAAAAAATATAAAATTCAGCTCCCCATTCAAAACGATGTTCGAACGTTTGAAGATGTATTTGTGTGGTACTTATATTATTACTCTTTCCAATTCATAACAAGGACAACGAAAATGTCTTTGAACTACATATCAAAATACATATATGCAAATGAGCAATATAGAGACGTCACCTTATTACAGTGAACAGGCGCAAATTCATAGTGCATTTCTGTAAAATTACAAAAGCAGATTTCTTTTATGTTTTCAATATATTTCAAAATCACAATTTTTTAAAGCGTATGTTTTACGATTATATACTAATATTAAATGATATTACAGAAACTCTGTGAAAGGTAGTAGTAGGAAAGGGGGAAGTCTGGCACAGGGGTTGTGGCTGGGGCCTGGGGACTGGGATGGTGTAGTCGCGGGGAGCCGGTGGCGTCGCCATGGGCTATTTTCTGACGTTATTTTTTTTCATTTTTCCCATTTCCCCCCAGAAATGTCCCTTTCCCACCTCCAAAATGTCATACATTTTCCGAATTTCCCACAAAATTTCCCGATTTTCCCTCAAAAGTTTTCTCAAAAAAAATATCTCATGCACAAGCAAGCTGGTTTGCACAATAAGGCTACTGGCTGAAAATTGTACAATTTCATACGGAATGTGCAAGCAGGTACGCGAGACTATCGTCTCTGGCTACGCGAAGCTCTCGAAATGATCTCGTCTCTGATTCGCTATCCGAGGCTCTCGAAAGGGACCCGTCACTGACAAGCCAGCACCATCCATCTTGGCTGAAGAATGTTCATGTTCATTGGCTCCTGTCATGTACTTCTCACATTGTTTAAGCATAGTTAACCTAAATTCCGTATCGTTTAATATATAGTTACCAAATTCATAACATACACATCAGCCCCAGCAACGGAAATTAACACAGGGTCATTGATGTCATATGCATACGTATAAGCACAGTTGACCATAATTTCCGAACCGTTTAAGATACAAGGGTCTAATTCGTAAAATAGACTTACTCGAAAACGAAAATTATTGCAGGGTCATTTATGCCCTAAACATACTTATAAGCATAGTTCGTCATAATTTCCAGCACGTTTAAGATATAGGCGTAAAATTCGTAACACGCATCATTCTCATATGTGAACTTAAAAGCATAGATGGTCGTAATTTCCAACCTGTTTAAGATAAAGTCACCAAATGCGTAACATAGACATCAACCCCCGACAACGATAATTATCACATAGTCATTTATGCCCTATGCGTACTTATAAGCATAGTTGACCGTAATTCCCGCACTGTTTAAGATACAGTCGACAAATTCGTAACATAAACATCACTCCCAAAAACGAAAATGACCGCATAGTCATTTATGTACTATGCGAACTTAAACCGAAGAGCCAAAAAAACTGGTACACCTGCCTAATATCGTGTACGGCCCTGGCGATCACGCAGAAGTGCCGCAAGACAAAGTTTCATGTACTCTACTAATGTCTGAAGGTATGCAGGAGGCATTTCACACCATGAATCCTGCAGGGCAGTCCACAAATCCATAGGTGTTAGTGGCGGTGGAGATCTCTTCTGAACAGCACGTTGCAAGGCATCCCAGGTATGCTCAATAATATTCATGTCTGGGGATTTAGGTGTCAAATGGAAGTGTCTAAAGTCAGAAGAGTGTTCCTTGAGCCACTCGGTAGCAACTCTCGACGTGTGGGGTGTCGCATTGTCCTGCTGGAATTGTCCACGTCCGTCGGAATGTACAATGGACATGAATGGGTGCAGGTGATCGGACAGGATGCTTAAGTATCTGTCACCCATCAGAGTCGTATCTAGACGTGTCAGGGGTCCCATTTCACGCCAACTGCACACGCCCCATACCATGACAGAGCCTCCACCAGCTTGAACAGTCCCTTGTTGACATGCAGGGTCAATGGTTTCATGAGGATGTCTCCATACCCGTACACGTCCATCCGCCCGATACAATTGGAAACAAGACTCTTCAGACCAGGTAACGTGATTCCAGTCATCAACAGTCCAATGGCGGTTTTGGCGGGCCCAGGCGAGGCGTAAAACTTTGTGTCTTGCAGTCAATAACGGTACACGAGTGGGCCTTCGGCTCCGAAAGCCCATATCAATGATGGTCCGTTGAATAGTTCGCACACTGGCACTTGTTGATGCCCCAGCATTGAAATCTGCGCCACTTTGAGAAAGTTTTACACCTCTGTCACGTTTAATGATTTGCGACAGTCGTCGTTTGTCCCGTTCGTTCGCGATTTTTTTCCGGCTGCAGCGATGTCGAAGATTTGATGTTTTACCGGATTCCTGATATTCACGGTACACTCGTGAATTGGTCATACGCGAAAATCCAAATTGTATCGGTACCTCTGACATGCTATGTCCATCTCTCGTGCGCCGACTATAACACCACGTTCAAACTCACTAAAATTTTGATTACTTGCCATTATAGCAGCAGTTACCGATCTAGTAACTTTGCCAGATGCTTGTTGTCTTATATAGGCGCTGCCGACCGCATCGCATTACTGTGATAGGTTCCATACCTCAGTTATATGCATACGCACGCTTATGCCAGATTTTTTGGCTCTCCACCGTATTAGGAAAGTGGGTCGTAATTTCCAACCCATATAAGATGCAGTCACCAAATTCGTAACATAGACATCACCCCCCTCAACGACAATTATCACAGAGTAATTTATATCCTATTCATATTTATAAGCATAGTTGGCAGTAATTCCCGAACTGTTACAGATATAGTCACCAAATTCGTAACATAGACATCACTCCCGACAACGAAAATGGTCACATAATTATTAATGACCTACTACAACTTATAAGCATAGTTGAGCAGAATTTCCGAACTGTTTAAATACAGGCGTAAAAAATTCGTAACATACGAATCATTCCTGTCGACGAAAATTATCACAGAAAAATATATGCCCTATACGTACTTATAAGCATAGTTGGTAGTAATTTCCAAACCTTTTAAGATACAGACACCAAATTCATAATAGAAACATCATTCCCAACAGCAGAAATTATCGCACGATTATTCAGCCCTATACGTAGTTATAAGCATAGTTGACCGTAATTAATATACAGGGGATGGACAAAATAATATGAACACCATGCAATATAGTACATTTTGTTGCATGTTGGCAACACAGCTTCCGTGTAAATAATGCGAAGCGTATGTATTGCACAGTTTACGTGCCAAGTCTTGTAGGTTATATTTCAGTGTATTATATGCTTTGTTCTGCGACGGTTAAAACAAGCGATCGGTGAAATGTGTGATCTCTCAAGACTTCAAAAGAGGGCAAATCGTTGGTGCTCGGTTAACGGGAGCGTCTGTGACGAAAACCGCTGAATTTTTTAACGTTTCACGAGTGACAGTATCCACGGTAATGACAGCATACACAAAACATGGTAAAACATATTCGGCGAAGAGGAATAGTGGGCGAAACCCAAAGTTAACTGACGGAGACCGACGAAAATTAAAACTAATTGTGGCCAGACAACATAAAACTACCGTGGCAAAAGTGACAGCAGAACTCAACGCTCACTTGAGTTATACTGTTTTGACAGAAACAGTACGGTGGGAGCTCCACAAAGCTAACATTCATGGAAGGGCTGCAATTGATAAATCTTTTACAACGGAAGCCAACGCTAAGCTGCGAAAGAAGTGGTGCCACGATCATAAAACCTGGACACTTGATGATTGGAAGAATGTGGTATGGTCCGATGAATCATTGTTTACATGGTTTTTTTATAAACGGCAGGGTTTATGTATGGAGAACCCCAAAAGAAGCCTACGATCCGGACTGGCTGCTTCGTACAGTCAAGCATGGGGGAGGTTCCGTTATGATTCGGGCGGCTATATCGTGGTATTCAGCTGGTCCTCTCATTCACATCACTGGCCGGATTACTGCGAATGAATATCTTGACATCCTCAATGAAGAAGTTCTTACTATGACTAGCATATTGCTGCCAAACATTGCCATATTCCAAGATGGTAATGCTCCCATACGCACAGCCAAAAATGTGCAGCCTTGGTTTGAGGAGCATCAGAATATCATCAAACATCTTCCCTGGCCAGACCTCAACATAATTGAACCGTTATGAGGAATTTTAGAGCAGAGAGTGAGGAGCAGATTTCCATCTCCAACATCATTGAAGCAATTGGCGGATGTTTTGGTACAAGAATTGGACAACATTCCGTTGGAAACTATTCAGACACACTAAGAATCTATTCCGCGAAGAATTGCAGCTGTTCTTAAAGCAAAAGGTGACCCAACACCTTAATAATAAATAAGTATTGTGTATATGTCAGGTATTCATATTATTTTGTCGATTTTCTGAATGTGCTTGTGGGGCATTATTTCATTGCCGTCGTCGTTACTTTAATTAACAGTGAATGTTTCAACCATCATATAGTGTTTCTGAATTACTTGGTTCATGTTCATAAATACTATTCAGTGGTCAAGTTTTCATTTGGCACATGAACACCTTTGATGGTTTATATATAAATATTTAATATATACATGCGACAAATGGTTTGTACTACCTCGTAGTGAAATAATAATACACTTTTAATTGGCAATACAAATTATTTCATGCTCGAAAAAACTCACGCACCAAACAGATATATATATATATCTACTATATAAAAATAAGTCGGGTTTTCCTTCCTGACGCTATAACTCCAGAACGCACGAACCGATTTCCACGGTTTTGCATTCGTTGGAAAGGTCTCGGGCTCCGTGAGGTTTATAGCAAAGAAAATTCAGGAAA
>NQII01005994.1:0-59106 GCA_002778355.1 Clitarchus hookeri | reverse complement strand
GGGGGGGGAGGCCTCCGCTTCAGCTTCACGTGTCTGGAGATTTTCCATGCCACGTGCCTATTCGAAGGCGACAGCAAAGTGCGCTAAAGGTTGAAGGGGGTGTGGTAAGGGGGTGAGGGAAGTGAGCCAAAGGCGTGCTGTAATCCTCAAAACTGTCACGCGACAAGATTAAGGTATTTATTTCTAAACTATAAAGTGACCGCAGAGATAAATATTTTAAATCAGTCTTCATGAAAAGTTATTTTACATTACCTTAAATTCGTTGTGCTCTCAAGTGTATGTTCTCAAATATTAAAGACGTTTGACATATATATTCGAAAATAATCCTGCTCCTAACTAAAAAATTTTTACTTACAATATTTTGACAAATTTTTAAGAATTGTAACGAGATTATTTACTTTTTCGCAAAAAAGCTTTTAGATAATTTGAGGAAATGTATGTTACCTAAAGTGAATGAGTATTTTGGTGTGCTGACGTATGATATCATGAGTTTTTGTACTTTTGTCCCTGTTCCTTGAAAAATGACCAGTGGTTACCAAATTAAAATAAAATATAAATTTTTTGAAGTTTACAAAAATTTTGTTTTATTCCGGTTACATTAATAATAAAGATACACGCTATTTTATCACTATTCTTAGTGAAAAAATCATTCATATCGTGGTGTTTGTATGGACCGTACGTAATATAGTTCTTATCGATGCTAAAACTACATTCTGTTTTCTAGAAAATTAAACCTGCGTGGACACATTTCACAAAGATTTTCCATGTTCGTATATATGTACAATCATGATCATGAAATGTCCATGTGAAATGTGCACGGTAAATTGGACTGAATCACCGAGTCTTCAGCCCCAGTCTGTCCATTGTCATGCATTACAATTTCTTCACATTGAAACTCTTGCCTTGCGCCCCAGATCAGACCGTACAGGAGTCGACCAGTTTTATCGTTATATAAATTTCCATGTGTTCTTAATTTTATGAATCTGATTTTAACGCCAAACGTAATTATCGAGGTGCTATTATGGATAAAAAAAATACAGAAGTTTGTGAAATATTTAATGTTTTCTAAGGTAACGATTTCAGTATTCCTTTTGCACAAATATCTTATTTTACAAACAACGTACTTTTGTCATACAAAGCCACTTCCTTTCATTAAATGTAATTTCCAAAATAATTCTCAATTTCGTATAGCTAATTGAATTTATCACAATTAACAACACCTTATATTTAAAAAATCTTTAATATGATGTTAATTTCATGATTTTGTTACATACATGTGTATGCATTTTTGCACACAAACACATGTTGCATTTTTTTTTTATATTTACATATTATTACTTAGTTTCTTTTGTATTTGATAATGTAGGTATTTGTGGTCATTATATCTACATGTTCTAAATAACCTTTTCTTTTAATGTAATTATTTTTCTCTGATGTTTTGTTTATTTGAATCACAAATTATTTTTAAAGTTAATTATCTGTTTTGTCTTAATACTTATGCTTTTTTGCATACAAACTTAAAACAGCACACTCTTACTTGTGACGTAGGGATCGCTCTCATTAAAATATTTTAGTAAATTTTATACATGCAGTTGAACTACATGAACAAGAAATCTATATACAAGCACATACAATCATCGTGTAAAATTAGTATCTTGTAGTTATTTCACATTCAGTGTTCAATGCATAGCTTAACAAGAAATTATGACATGTAAATAGAAATCTGGTTGGCGTTTAGAACAACGGTACCTTATATTTGTCCAGCAGCAGCACAAACTTCACAAAGCATTGATTAACTGACCGAGGACGGATTTTAAAATCGACTTAAGTTGGTTTTGGAAATTAAATCACTCACATCCGGAAGCGTGCCGGTTGCCTACGGAAACAGCAAATTCACCGCGTCATCGATGCTGATGTCAGGTTTAGATGTTCGTTGATGTTTACCCATCTGGGAGGAGCTGCGTTCGAGTGCAGTCTTGCGTTTGGAGATGTGTTTCTGAGAGACTGCTCGTGGATGCGAGGTGACAGATTACTGTCCTGCGGTGGCTGAGTCCACCAACTTCGACGTAGATGGATCTGCGATGGTTGCCTTCGAGGTATGAAGATCAGATGTCGATTACGCACAGTTTGGCACATGCTGGGGTGATTGGTATCTACATATTGCAGCAGCTACCACGTCATCAGGTGATCACGGAAGTTTGGTGTCTTCACGCATGTGAATAACACAACACTTGCCATAGCCTGGGCTACAGTCGATTACCTGCTCGCAAGACTCGAACGAGTTGGAATTACCAGCACCGATCTAGTGTAAATTACCCTTGCACACCTCTTCATACTCTTTGAGTTTGCTAACAGACCAATAACCTTAGGAAAACAGTCTTAGTCCAGGTTTTATATAATGATACGTTCTTGCTGGATGGAAGCCAGCCATGACGTCTGTCTGCCATGAACTGGATGCTCGTCGACGTAGCGTGGCCTGAATTATATAGGACAGGTTACAAAATGGCGACGCTACCTCCATCTTGGAAATTGGTCATGATGTCGTTTCATGAACTAGGCAAGCAATAATAGGATCTTTGAGACGGTCTGGCTAAAATTAACAAAACGTTTACATTTACTGCAGGTATCTTCGCCTTCCACATCCACACTGTATATTTCATCGTTGATAGACGACGCACACGCGTGCTCTAAATCCAAGCCAGTGCTCTGTCAATTACATGTATATTACTGAACACGTAGCTGTTTCATTTATGTACCGCACTGGCGAGAAACACTATTTGATGGTTTGAATTTAGCAGTACTTAACAGTTCGTCTTTCTACAAAGAACACAAATGTCAAGCAGAAGGCATTTCTAATGTTGGCATCCACCCACCCCCGTCTTTACTATGCCATGCCTTTCGTGTCACATACCTTTACAGCTTACGGTAGATTCGTCCGGCCAGGGCAGACTGCAAAGGTGAACATAGCAATCGTCATCTTCACATATGAAGTTTGCTAAAAGCCAGGTGGTGTCTTGCAGTGAAAATATATTCCACCGGAGCCGGAAACGAATATTCCCATTTCACATTTCAAAATGAGTCAAGCTGAAAATCTCACTACACATATGTTTAGATCAGATGATATGTTCTACGTATTGTTGACATGTATTGTCACAGAGTGGGAGCACCCGCAGGAAACAGGCACAATGTTACCGTGAATTAGGATCGAATATGCTGTGGTCAACATCTTCCACTGGGCGTGGATCTGGAAGCAGGTCAATTTCCTGTCATTCATATCCGCTGTAGTCATCTTCTTTGAACTGGTACTCTGCTGGCTGTGGCGGCTGGTAGCCACGAGACTGGTAAACTTCTTCCAACCATCGCATATGCAGAATGGAAGACATACTTGTTGGCGAGGCCGAGAACTGGCGATCGTGCCAGCTGCAACAGCTTATACGACCAAAGGATTTTCAAGATGGCTGCCAGCTCTCGACGTCGTTGCTAGATAGGCGTTACACATGAGTGGTGAGCACAAGGTCTGTCATACCATCTTCCCACGGTACAGGATGGCGGTGTGCTGGTTACCATTACACTGCACCTTCCATTTAATTGCATCATGGTGACCGTCCGTCGTTAGCTGTTAACTGATTGTTTCTGCAACCCAAATTTGACAACGAGTTTCTTCTTCCGCACGCGATATCAGCTGACTTGTAGTGACAGTTGTCGATGGCTACAGCGAATTCGCCTGGGTCAGGCTGGTCAAGACGAAGAATGCATGCATTATCAAAGAGACTATCTATTTGGAAATGTACTACATGGGAGCTATCTGGTGGTAGATACATAAAACGAAATGACCAGCAAAATATTTAGTGTCCAGTGCTGGAAAATTTGTCTAAATGTCGTAATTTAGTGGCCAACTGGCAGATACGATTGATTGGTATGGGTGGAGGTATGATTTTTGTTATGTAAGGTCATAATTAATTTTTGGGGAGGGGTTGGTGAGGGGTTTTGGTGGAGGGGGGATCAATGGAAAGGGGGTTTAATGTTATATGTTACTCAATTTTCAATAATCGTTTTAGTTTTCTATGAATTTGGGGGGGGAGGGGGGACGGGACGATGGTTTCAAGGTTAAGGTTACCAATATTCAACATTGTGGTTGGAGTCAGTGACGAAATATGTTCGTCGATTTTCATGAATTTTTTCGAATTTTTAAAATTTATTTTTTCAATTATTTATTTTCAAGGTCATCGAGGTCAATATCAAGGCCACCAGCATCCAACAGGGGTGTCTGAGTCAATTATGTAATATGTTCCTACACTTTTATTACTATCTTTTGATTTTTAAAACTGTTTTCTCGATTTTTATTCCTTGTCAGTCATGAAGGGGAGGGGGTGAGAAGTGATATGGTGGTGTGGTGAGTGTGAGGTTAACGTTATATGTTCCTCGAATTTTAAAATTAATTTTTCAAAATTTTTCGATTTTTCTAGTTATTTCTTATGATTGGGAGGGCGTGAATGTGTAGAGGGGGTGGGATGAGGATGGTGGGATGAGAGTATGGTTGATATCTTCGATTATTCAGAATTTTTTATCATTTGCGTTTTCTCTAAATTTTTTGTAATGTAGTGGATGGTATAAGGAGGGGGTGAGGTGAAGATTAGTCATTAGTGAGAAATAGGTAGGGTAGGGTTACGTTACATGTTTCTCGATTTTTAGAATTTTTATAGATTTTTGCGATTTTTTAAATATTTTACTTTCAAGGTTATGGGTCAATGTTAAGGTCGCCATTGTCCAATATGGTGGTCGGATGTCATTACAACATGGCCGTCGCAGGCCACCTCGACAACCGAGTTGGCTGGTGGCTCTTGAGATCCGACTCATGAATCTTGCGCCAGACTTCTCTTTATATGCGTTCAGGCGTAGCATGTGAATGCCAAAATCAATGCTGTATACGGGATTTGGGGGCTTATATTTAATATATATTTAACTTCTTTATTTTTTTTTCGCAGTAAGAAAAATCAAGCGTTTTGCTTCACAAAGTCATATGCAATCAGAAAATGTGAAAACGGGATTAACTATATAGGTATAAATTGAGTTCTCAAGTACACATGCTGGATTAATTACTTGTGTCACTTACGCATTTTCGAAATTTTTTTTATTCCAAAAAGCCAAATTAGTTTTGATGCTCCTTAAGGCAACAAGTTTAACTGCAGCGATTAGGTTCACTTGTGTTCATAAAAATCTCATTACCGTGAATGATTAAATTGACACTTGTTTGTTCAACCGTATATATTTAGTGTGTAGTGCTAAGAAAATAGTAAATATTTCGTTCCCAATGCTCCAAGTGTGCTGGCTTCAGGTTATTGGGGCCGCGCAACGTTGCCTGGGCTGACATGTACATTATACTGGATAAATGGCTTTTTGATACGTCTATAAATAACCGTTTTCTTGGTTTTCCTAATGGTACAATGTGGGCTTCAGAGGCAGTTGTGTATGATAATTAGCGGGTTAGACCCGGATCACATAATTTAGGAAAGAGATTTAAATTCTTACTTCAGGGAAAATGCTTGTTTGATATAGTGTGTTGTTCTCACAGGAAAGTGTTCAGAATGGTTTTACGAAACAAGACAACAAAGAGGTAGATCTGGACGTACGGCTTATACACTTCTGACAGAAATGGCTACGTGATATTATGTGGATGTTTACAGAATACCATTTGTGTTTTCAATAAAATATCACTGTACGTATGACTAATTTTTAGACTCAGAGGTCGAAAGTCAACCACGTGGTTGGTTCACAAAGCAACATTCAACATTATTACTATAATCTAGTCACGTTTTATTCACACTTTTTTACTCAAACCTTTCAAAAATCACTCCATATGAGACATGTTTGGTTGTTTCCTAAATATGTCATTTATCACAAGCGTTTTATATTTCTATTAATATAAAAGTACCTTATTTCAGGTTAAATTTAACTTTCGCTGGTATTTTATCAATAAATTATAATATTTAATAAGTAATAAATATGAATATAAACGGTGAGAAAATAGGTGTGTTGGTAATGCCTGGTAATACATACAGCTTATTCAAAATATTGTTAAATTGAGTGCTCACGTATGTGGTGCACTGTCCCTTGGGTGTAATTCCCTAGACTTGATTAAGATTTGTTTGCGTGATTCGGAGGAATATCCTAAAATGAGATCTTTAGCAAAGTTTCAGAAAAGTTTGAAGTAATCGTGAATGGACTATAAGACTGCATTACATAGCAAACGATATTCCGTTCTTTGCAAGCCAAGCTTCTTGCAGAATATTTCGGTGACTTTAATTTACCTGGTTACTGCTACGTTTGCTACTGAATGTGCCATAAATGACTTTACAACTTCTGTAATTCGTAAGTGCAATAGAAGTCATCATGCGCTTTGTGTCCCAACATAACTACGCATGTCTAAAATATCAACAACAACTTCGTCGTTATCGCAACATAGTGCGATGCCATGTTCGGCTAGAATTTGTGCGGAGACAGTATTCTGCTATGCTTGTGAAAACTTCACTCACAGTAGCTCGCAGTTCGGCTGTTTGTTTGGTATCACTGTCAACAGCGCACTGCTTAGCTCAAAACACAACGTTGCAATCGAACTTCCACAAATCACAGCGCTGCTTTTCTGACAAAGAAAAACGCTTTTTGAGGTTACGTTGTCAGTCAATGCATTTATATGAGTACTGCGGGTGGCTATGAAAAAAGTATTCAACAGTATAACGAAATATATTTCCTGGAAAGCTTCTTTCCCAAACATGGCGTATTAATTAAGTTGTGTTTAGATAACGGTGGTACTAATACTGATATTCTAGACAAATTTTGTTCGATGTATGTTATATGACATAAATAAATTTTTTATATTGGTCGTTGTAGTGTAAAGGGGATGTAATGTGACTTACAGCCAACGCTTTTTCTTAAACAAGATTCGACTTTTATGCTCTAGTTGGTATAGTTTCATAGTTTACGAATCTTTGTATCATTAACTAGGATACATCAATAACTCAAATTAAAGTAGCACTATTTTCTTTATAGCGGGTAGTAATGGTTAAAGATCCTTCAAACAAGATTAAAACGATTCATCTGGAATCAGTGAAAGCATACTGTTTTTATCAGTAACTGTATCAGACTGACTAATCAGAGTTTTCTCCTGGTAAACAGTGGTTTCCACAGTTAAGGGGCACTGGATTTATGTTTATTTCAATGATTCTAAGTTCTTTTTATTTATTCACCTGCAGAAAGCATATTATTCTTGGTTTTCTGTGGGTAGAATTTCACTGATCGCAGCTAAAACACACATTTTTAGTGTGCAAAATAATGATATGTTCCAGTCCATGCGTTTTCAACATGCGTGGCTCTTTTAAGGTGATAGGCCTATTATTAATTTATTTCAGCTCCACCAGCCGCCTTCTCACTTTACTCTCTATTCCTTTTATATTCAGGAGTAAAGAACAACCATTAAAGACAGATTTTTTTTTCTCCTACTTCATACAGCCTTTTAAAAGTTAACTTTTTAATTTTTTATAGTGGGAGTTCGTATGATTACAGGAGCGCTTATCAAGGTTCCCTCTGTTGGTAGATTTTGAATGTTTTCTGACTATTACACAAGGAAGGGTAAATTATGTTAATGAGAATGGATGTGGCTCTACAGCGAAGTGATGGCGGAACCACGCGCTCGCAAGTGTGCGCATTGCGAATTCTCTCAAAGAAGTCCGCTTGTTTTCAAGCGCAGCTCATGCGAAATATTTTAGGCAGGGGGAGAACTGGGCAGGAAACACTTCCGCGAATATTACGCTTTTCCAACTATGATAGAATTTTGCGGAGATGTTTCAAGTTACGTTCAACAGTGGTTACGATGCTCGGAAGTTAAACTTTAATTAAGAAATTCTCATTGGAATATCGCGGGGAGGGAGATGCGTTAATGAGAAAACTTCTCACTTTCAGAGAAACAAAAGCAAACAACGAAGCCAAACTTTGAGCAAATCGTTCATTATTTTCTAGAGTAAATAGATGTAAACTTTCAAATATCGTGATACTTGAGAACTCGAATTTTTTTTATAAATAAAACATATACAGAATTTTACTTCTAAATCATACTTTAAATAGTTCATTATTACGCACGAAGAAGAGAAAGAAAATTATGAAGTGCTTTCAAAACAAAGTACGACAAAAACTTTATCCACACCAACGGAAATGTTCTGGAATTAATTCCTTTTAAATAATTCTCCTAACTGGGACAAATGTTGCTGCGGTTTAAGCTATCCATACTATACTTTGAGAACTAATCAGACATATGTCTAATAAACTTACGAACCAGTATGTGAGGTTGTTGTCGATGTCTTTTATTAATTTAATCATACTATCATTTTATTAATTTTAAAATGAAGATATAGGTCGTTAAAAAAGTGAAATAAAAAGGTTTTCAAATATTGAAAGTTTGTAACAGACATCTGGTTGAGAAGCACTTGTTCACAATATAAACATGTATCAGCAATAAAACAATAAAATAATTTGATTATGATATTGTCTAGAATGTCATAAAATAATCTGGAATACTAAAATAACCTACATAAGTTACTGAAATAATGAAACCAACGCCGAATTTAAAACAAATCATGTAAGTCAATATAATGTACCATTAGAAAACTCTTGTAAGGAGTAATATTTTTTTATTAATTTATTTAGTTTATAGTTTTTTTTAAATATTGTCAGTTAGTGAAAGTATATTATTCCAAAACAATTTATAAATTTAGGGTAATTATTCTGCAATTATATACAAGTTGCCAACACTTAAGCAGAATGCATTGCTTTTCTACGTACCAAACATAGTTTGAGTAGTTATATTTGTAATTTAAATCACTCGCATATACCTTCAGAGTAGTTAAAGGTGACTTGAAACACCTAGCGTCGCGTTTTAGCACAATCTTTTTCGGCCCATGTAAAAATGTTTTAATGTCGCCCGCCTGCAACATGAACTGTCGCCGCGAAATAAAAGCTTACTACCGTTTCTGCAACGTGCAGTGCCGCACCTCAACCCATGCAGTAGCAGCGTCAATAGTCTATTCGCGGTTTCTTCACACTTTTTTAATCAAACCTTGAGAAAACCACCCCGTGCACGACGTGCTTCGTTATTTCCTAAAGATGTTACTCATCATAAACTTTTTGAACTTCTGATTTTTTATAGGTGCCTTATTTTTTAATAAATTAATTTTTTACTTATATTTAATCTTTAAATTATAGTATTTGATCTATTATTAAAATGAATAACAACAGGAAGAAAATAGGTGTATTTGTAATGCCAAGTAACGAATAGTTTTTACGCAAAATGTTATTGCACTGGTTGCGCACGAATGTGGCGTATTATCACTAGGGTGTTTAATAGACTTGGTTAATCTTTTTGTGCATGAGGCGGGCGAACATCTTGTAAGTATAACTTCAGCAGGACTTCAGAAATGTTTGAAGCTACCGTGGTTGGACCATAGCCGGTGCAATAGCCCTGCTGATCCGTCGGCGTGCACGCAGCAGGTTCGTCTCGGCTCTCTACCAAGGCAAATTCACTACTGAAGCGCGTTACTGTTTCCTGTGCCGGCCGCAGGCAGCGCCGGCACGTGTGATTGGTGTAGACAATGTCGCTGGACTGATATGACGATTCAGCATTTTTCGCATGCGCGCAATTCAAGATACAAATTGTTGTTTGATTGTGTAACTGTGAACGGCAATTAGGCCAAATATGTAGCTTCCTTTAACAACTGAGAACATTAGAGTGGATAAGCTGCTTCCCATAAACAGCCGAATAAAGCAGTTTTTTTGTGGACTTGAACTGTTATAAATACCAATTTTAAGTTACTGCGAAATAATGAGGAGACGTAACTGAAATAGATTGTATATATATTTTATTATATTAAATTTTAGAAAGAATAAAGAAGATAAATTATATACATTTTTCCTTCATTAAAGCACAATAGTTTTTCATCATTCTAAGGAAAAACAGAGCCACAAACGAGTTTAAAGAATATAGTAGCATAAGAATTTCAGAAACGAGGAAACGTTTTGTAAAGACACCTCCTACCCCTTCAATACTTGTAATTATTTTTTATATGTGACATAATTTTGCTACCGCGATAGAATTACCTTTCAAAGTGGTTGACAAATCGTACTCCACCACGTCTATTGTATGAAGGTGTCATAAAATTTTGCAGTAATTTTTTGATTTGTTACTTTCATGTTGGCTTTGCTATAGTAATGCATATAAAAGATTAATATGCATGGTTAATGACAGGAGTTGGATTCATATCAAGCAAGTTTCTAATATACGTTTTGATCGTTGTTTGAAGTGTTTGATTTGATGAAGTTCGACAAAAACGATTTTTGAGCAGTGTAGGCATGTTGACTCCCAACGGGAAACGTAAGCACCGAGTTAATCTTTATGCCAGCGCTGCTCATTCCAAAACAAACTGCGAATGTTAAAACACGTTATTTGTGAAAGCAGAGAGACTTGTGAACACACACGCCTACAAGGTAACTTTACATTTGAGAAAAAAAGAGACAGAGAGAGATAGCGTTCCGGGACTTGCTGTGTCAATAAATTACTGCGAGCACTCGTGCCAGGAGGCGAGCATTGTGCACGGTTGGATATCCCGGGGAAAGATTTTCCCTTTCGCGTGCCTGCGGAAGAGGTTCTCGTGTCCCCCCTCCTCAGCACCTCTAGATTGTTGGTAAGGGAGCGAAGGATAAGGAGCCCGGCAGATGGTGATATGCAAAAGCATTCCAAACTTGCCGTATCGCGCGAGCAAACTGTTTTGCGTTCCTCCCTTGTGGAGGCTGGCCCGCCTGGAACTCCACCGTGGATTGGGTTTGCGCGGCAGGGTTGGCGAGAGGGTTTTCGGAACGCTCCCCCAGCTCCTATAAATCCAGGCGACCGGCCACTCCCACCAGCATGCAATCTCCCTACTCTTCCTGCCCCAACCCCATGCCCTTCATGGGCAACCCGAACCCGCCCTTTCAACTCCTACCCGTCCCTCCCCCTTCAGCCACGCCGACAAAACCATCCCCACTATCATGCCCCTGGCGAGAATACGTTACCAGGCAACTACGCTGCGCAGTCCGGAGTCCACGCTGTTTCACCCCCAACCCCGCTCCCTCGGTCACCAGTAATCAATGGTCCTTCGCCACTGGAATAATGATTGCATTAATTGCTTCTCCGCGTTCTGCTATCTTCCCCTCCGGCCGACCTTAAGCCCTGCCCGGATGGCACAGCCCTTGAGGGAGAGTCCCTCATAACCGTTATTACACAACGGCCCGTCCGATACGTGTTCCGGTGTCATCTCAGTATGTAGCTTGGATCCGCGCCCTTCGAAATACAATTCCCGGCGTCTCTGCTCGACGATACCTATATTGGCCCCACACCACTAAATTATCTTAATGATTTAAAAATAATGACGTTATTGGTTTATAAAGACAATTGTTGATGATTACGATATACTTTTTAATCATAACAAAACAATTTTCAGTTATTTACTTCAAATTGCTAAATAATAGTTTTTCAGGTTAAATTCCCATTATTGAAATTTTGATTTTGTTTGTAATGTCCAGGCGTATTTTAAGGGTAACCAGATCAAAAGAAATTAAAAAGAAATGAGTTCACGTATCTCGTACAAGAAAACGAATGCCTAAATCCACTTATGAACTTTTGAAAGGTGTAGTTTATTTTTCTGTGATGACTGGCTCGATCTGTAAATGACAGTTGTGCAAACAGCAAAAATGAAAGTCTGTGTGAGCATTTTGGAATTAAATAAACAATAAATACAACATATTTAGCATATATCTGTGGCTATACTGTTTTCGTTTTCAGGATATTACTGATTAATGCAAGGTGAATATTATGTAACGGCATAATTTACCTGGTATCCTGTGCGGTTAAAGCTTACTAGTTAAAGGAGCAGAAAGGGAAGAATAGACACATGAGTAGTGTGTGAGATTCACTTCACACGAAATACTTATAATGTGTCCGAAGGTGTTTTATATATCTCTATTTATGCTAAGATTGCTATGATAAACACAACAAAACTCATTCAATGAACCAAATGTGTAGGGGTTATTTCAAAATTACAACTTTAAAATTACTGCGCATTGCTATCCATATTTTCGGTACGGATTTATAGTCACTCGAAGAGAAAGTGTGAAAAGTAATGGAATATAACATGTCAGCTTCGTAATGCAGAGTAAGTCAAACATCGTCAAGATTGCGGAAACATTAAACATATTGACACTTCAATTCACGGCGACCTCGTTTGTTCTAGTGTGTGCGATGAAAGATTCTGCTCATTTTGTAAAACAGTAAACCTCACTGCTTCACACTTTGAGATGTCAATGTATTCATCACACTACCCAACAGAAATAGAGGCATATTCATTGAATGGTAGTACACATCTTTCCTTTAGCTCAGCCTAGTTTAAATAAATATTGTTCGATTGTTATTACCAAAAGCATACCCAGCAGGCAAAGTGCGAATCAGTTTGCTGAAGCAGTAAAATATTCAGAGATAAGAAAAATATATCGAGGCTGATGGTAAATCTATAAATCTACGAAGTTGTTTTATTATGGCTTACAACCTGAGAAGATGCAGATGACGTATTACATTATATTGTGAACCTGACTGCTCTACTCGTATTACCGGGCTGAAAAAGGGTGCAGAATATAAATTGTATTTTGCATACAATGCAATAGATTAGTTACAGTAACTGACATTAATTTTAAAATACATAGCTATACAACATAAAATTAAGTAAATGATTAGAGTTGCAGCGCTTATATAGAAATGCCACCAGAGTTCATTAGTAGTTCCACTACGATTACAGCGATAGTGTTAGAAAGCGTGTGCCGATTGTTTATCAACCAACACAGTGAGGAAATATCAAAGAACACACAGTATAGCTCGTGGATATAATATACAACGTTAACAGCGATAGAAGGAGTTTAATAGGGGCCGTAAAATGTGTCTGCATGAGGCTGGGCGGGTGTATTGTGCAATTTATAGGCATGCAGGGTATTTCAGTGTCAAAGTGGTCCAACTTTGGAACCAATAGGTACATGATACCACCCACATACGTCGTGAATATCCAGGTCGACCAAAACACATCACATTAAAGGGAAGTTGTATTTTGTGCATTAATAATTACACAAGATAATAGCAGCACACATTTACTGTACATTCTACAACAATACCTTGTTACTCCACATCATGTCTTACTTGATTGGCGTTAGGCAAACTACGAGTTCACGGTCCCGTGCGAAGGCTGCCACATCCACCAGAGCAGAGACGGCAGAGTTTAGAGTGGTGCCTTGACCGGGAGTCATGCAGAGATAACGGGTGGTATTGCATCATGTTAACCGATGCATCTCGATGTTGTAGTACACGGATGACTGTCGTATGCCAGTATGGCGACGCCGAGGGCAGAGGGCACATCTGGCCAATATTGTGTAGAGTAGTATTTCTGGCATCAGGATGAGGGGTGATGTAGGGTATGATTTCAAGTCACATCTGGGACACTGACGGCATCCAGCCTCCTGATATGTTACTCCTTAGAGAGCGAACTTATACAGTCGTTCGAAAAGACAACGGTCGTCCACTCACCTGACGTGTGCCTATGGAATATATGCCGAATGTTGAGGTACTCCTCTGAGCAGCGAGTTCACCGGATCTGTCCGCGGTAGAAAATTGGTGGGATCAGTCTGGACGTCAACTCTAACCTGGTGCAGATCTGTAGGACACATCATATGTGGGCCGACATGCTTCAGGAGAGAATACAACGTCTGCACAGCTCCCGAACCGAATCAGCGTATGTATCAAGATTAAAGAGTTTGCTACATGCTACTAACATACAAGCAGTATACTAGTAATGCTAACTCTTTGTCCGTGTAATCCGATTTTGTAATAAAGAACAATAAATAGAGTTTTATTTTATTTCCACCACTACTAGGTGTTAAAAATTTTTGTAATGAAATTGTAGTTTACTAATTCCAGCACTATTTGCTTAAAAATTATTTACTTATTTCCCGTAACTGTGAACTCGGACCAATAACGTAAGTTTGGAATGTTATTGCTTCAGTTTTCAAGTTGATCTTGGATACATAAATTTTATTGAAGCTGAATGTAGGTTGTATTTGTGTACGAAATCCTTATTTATTTTAACTTGTTTGCAGACACATTAAGAGGGGATGTTTATTTAATAATATTGTGTCATCGTTTTTTAAACAAAATTCTCAAAATCAGTCCAAATATAATATATGCAATTTTAAATACACAGAAAACCATGGCTATAAAGCTGGAAACACAGTTGTTTATAATTTCACAAAGTCCTATAGTAAATCTAGCAGTACGTTTATGAAGACCAAGGGGATTGATTTCGATCTTTATTGCAAGGCGTGTCTGTTGTCTGCTTTCAAATAATGAGTCTCTCTAACGCCTGACATCCTGGTGAGTTAGCTGGAAGAAAATGAGTCACGCAACAGCTGTTGAAGTGAGGGCCTCGGTGTTCGCGTGATTACAACAGCCTTCCATCACCACGATCAACGTTCAACCACCGGCAGATCAGTGATGGGACTCATGCGTGCGGGGAATACGTCATACGTTACCACTAGATAACGGGCTTTCACGACGTGCTCACGGTTCACTCTACTTTTAATGTGAGCAGACAGTTTTGTTCCAATTCTTGTACATGCAACTTCCGTGGTCAATGATTACGTCCGTAAGTCTTGACGTAGGATGTTACGTAGTATGTCTGCATTCTTGAATTTACTCACTAAGTAGTGGAAGTAACAGATGGCAATCAGTGAAGGTTGTCCACTTGGGATATCTATGCCAAAAAAATATCTAAATACTTTACAGGAATGATTTTTTTCAACCAGTCATGAATTTTCACGTTGCATGGTTGTCCGCAAGCAATTTAAAGACGACGGTAGCCTATGTTTATGGTGGACTCCAAAACTATTACTCCATTTCGATGCCTTAATATTTATAAACTTCGTTGTTTAAGTTCGAAACAACACAGGCTCGCCTTTCTGGCCGTATGCGCATGACGTCCTTGCCTGTCGACCCACCTAGTAACTGTTTGTCTACTCTGCTCATGTTTTTATACGCGAGTATGGACGCAAATACTTTTGTTATTCTTCACTTTTATACATGATTCTTTGTTATTGCGTAGAAGGGGAATACTAGTAGACTGATTTTGATAAACAAGGTTTCAGAAGATTTTTTTATGTTGCTGCATGTGTATATAGATAGTGATACATAAATAATTTTTATTACACTGTATAGCCAAATTCATTAGATAGATTTTGATGAACGATCTCAATTAGTAAACGTCAGTTGGTCCACTTGTTCAAATATGATTATACACGAGCAGCCCATTAACGATTTCCGTAATGAGTCAAACTCCGTAATGCACCCGCCAGATGTACGTGGCCCCCATGATGCCTCTTGACTATCGTATGCAGTTGGCCACATCACCCAGATTTTCAAATAACATCCACGTAGAAAAATACAGTCTGCCCGCAAGTGGCTCAATTCTGCGTAGCCAACTGTACCCCAAGCATGCCGGAACCGTCAGTGAGCCGTGAGTGGCTGGCTTACTGCTTCTGGTCTACCATTAGTTAACCATCTTTCGTGAACTGTTGGAAAGACACTTGTAGCCCAGCTATTGGCTACTTGTAGCCTACTTAAAAGCAGATTGACACGGACATTCCAAACCAAAAGTAATTCTGCTTCACCCAAATATAAGATATTCATTTCCCATCTTCACATAAGTTATCTTTAATATTATTTCAAAAGTGGCAATTTTCTTCGGAATAACATGGAACCTAGTTCATAACCTTTCAGTTTACAGTCTCGAATGCAACCAACTTCTCTACCATTCATTCCGGTAGAGCCATTTAAGTTAATCTGAATACTTTGCGAACATAAAAGATGCAATATTAACTTTGCTATTGAAACAATTTTTGTTGGTATCATAATAAATACGGCGATTTATATGTTAAGTTTCGGGCTACTTTCAAATGACATTTAAAATTAAAAATAAATAATTTTTTTTTAAATGCAGGTTTTCAGTCTAAAAACCAATTTGTCCTATTAATAATAATGTCACATGATAATTTTCTTCTTATATGCACGAAATAAACAAATGAAGTGTATTCACATGTGATATTTGCTATTTCACAACAGAATATAGTTGGCATGTTTAAAATGGCTTATGAAACTATCGCAGAATCAACCGTTGGTATGCCATTAATTGCCCATAAGCTTGCTGATAATGTTTCACAAATGGTCCCTAAGANGCAGAATCAACCGTTGGTATGCCATTAATTGCCCATAAGCTTGCTGATAATGTTTCACAAATGGTCCCTAAGATTGCTGATAATATGCCCACAGCAGTAAGTAACAGTTGGCATGCCACAAGCGGCCCATTAGCATGCTACTAATATGCCCACAGCAGTAAGCAACAGTTGGCATGCCACAAGCGGCCCATTAGCATGCTACTAATATGTCCGCAGCAGTAAGTAACAGTTGGCAGTCTATAAGTAGCCTACAAGCTTGCTGCTAATTTGTCCCCAGCAGTAAGTAATAGATATAATTTTGTTTATCGTCTGTTTGTAGGGCTTCTGTAGAATTTTAACAATAATTGTGAGAGTATTGTCCCTCGTTATTAGTATTTATAAAACAGGTAATGACATTTTGATCTATATGACCTGATTGTTAGCCATATAAGAATTGCTGACAGTCGTAAAGCGTACGTTTGCCATCACTGTCAACAATTTGCCAACAGTTAACTGCTTGTTTGCTACTTGCGCTGTATCAGAAAAATAGTTATTTAACCGTAAGTGACTCTAGCTGCTAGATTATTTTACAAATCCAATGCGTCAGACATTTGAAAACAGAAATTCTTAAAGTAAAACAAATTGTGGGCATTCTTTTATACAAAGGTTGATGATCGTTTATAAAACCTGATGTACTTTGATTTCAGGAAAGCAAACTTGCAATATCAGAAATCATGCTATAATAAGAAAAAATATACGATGGTTGTTTTTCAGTACGCAGTGGATGAAAGAACATTGAATATGCAAGAACATTGAAAAGGCTTACATTATTAGCCTAAAAATGTTTTAATCTTCAACGGAAAAGTGAAATTAGCTTAATTTAATAAGACGATGAATGCAATAAATCTAAATTGGTAATTTCATTGTAAAATATATTTATCATAGTTTCTACTACATGGCAATGTCATAAGGCTATCGGGAGTCTGTGGGTCGCCCTTGCTGCAGTTACTGCTCAAGCATTTGTGGGCGAGCATCGTTTTTGGGCGCTATTGGGGGCCGCGGTGGCGCAGTGGCTGGATCACTCGCCTCCTACCAAGGCGAACTGAATTCGATCTTCGATGGGGTCGCTCCCGGATTTTCACACGTTGGAATCGTGCCGGAGCATGCCACTGGTCGGTGGGTTTTCTCGGGGATCTCACGTTTCTGCCGCCCTTGAATTCCTGTACCGTTCCATACTCACCTCGCTTCACCCTCATCGGCTCTCAATAGCCTCCCAAACCTTTCCACTCCACTACTGCGTACGTGTGTTTCCCTCGTATTTTTTCAACATAGTCACCCAACCTGCATGTACGGGTATAATATTACACTCATACGCAGTTGAATTACACACACTTGCCGTGTTGGCTAAATGGTGATGTGGTCGCCGTGTCGAATGAAATGGTGTCCAGCCACGTATGACTGGGGTGTCGTGAGACCGTATACTGACTGTCCGAGTTACCAGTCGAGCACAGAATGAGGAAGAAACAAGAACTCAGAACATTTGATTGTGACCAGATCGTTAGAACCAGACGTTTGGAGCACTCTTATCTCCGAAGTCGCGCAGGCACTGGGGATTCTACGGTAAGAGTGTACCGTGAGTTCATGGATTCGGATAACGGTACACTGGGGAAAAAATAATGGTTGTAGGATTAGTCTAGAATGTTAAAATAGGGACAGATAACTTGTGGGTTGTAGGTACTATCTAAATGTTGTTAACATAGATAACACCAATGGAAATGTTTGTTGTATTATGGTCTGCGGTTTTATTTGCTACTGTGCAAGTGGTTGTTACGGCAGAGCACTGAGTTACTACTAATAAAAAAAACATTTATTACCTTCAACAGAATAACTTCAATGTTAATTGTATTGTTTCCACAACAACTAGGTTTTTGATAACCTATCATAATATTCAATTGCTGCTACCCTCAAGCCCGATTGCAGAACTTTTCAGTACTACCAACAGAACAGTGTGCTCAGGTATATGCTTATGCGTACGATTTTAGCTATCCGCATTGAATTACACGCAGTTTCCTTGTGTATAGGATGCACACAATGTCCGTATACTGCAATAAGTGCATAAAATACAATAAGTCCGTATGTATATGAATGTATTACAAAATGTGGGCTATGCCTTGCAGGAACCCAAAACATCCGTTTGTGTTCCTTCATGGTCTCTGCGCAGCTGAAAGCTTGGCCAAGTTATGTTTTTCATGTTAATCAAGATTCCTGGGGTCGCTTTCTTGAAAGCTGTACGAACTGCATTTCTAAGCTGATCGTTGGTTAAATAACTGTGTTACGTAGCATTTTATTTGATGAAACCCCAGAAAGAGTTATCAGTTATCGTCAGAAAACAGCTTCTTTTCTGGAAATCACGGAAGAGGAACTGGAAAATTGTCCTATTCTAGTCCGATAAAACGATTCCAAAAGACTGCAGTAAGACTTTGTCGAACAGCCAGTGCGAAGTGTGCCGTCACCGCATCATGTTGAAACTAAACACTATCCAGGATTCCTAATTCTCGCAGTTATGGGGATAAACCAGTGCTGGATCATTTAGATGAATCGATTAACATAACCACGAGTCTGGGCACATAATAAAGTGCGGCTGTTATGTAAATTAATTTCACTCCATCCCGTTTAAAAATGTTTTGTTTTGAATGAGTGCGCACGCACCTCTGTCTCCTAAGGGCCACGTAAAATCTTTACAAAGAATACGCTGTTTTTATTCAAACTTGGTCACTTTAACCGATATCTAGGAAGCGTTTCTTCCAATTTTACTTCTATTTTGTGGTGTATGAAATTTCATGTTGCTGTTTGCGCAAACATTAGCTCATAAATTTCAAACACATAAAAATATGACGAAATTTCAAAAACAAAAATTAAAAAACTTTTTTTTTTCCAACATACATTTTAAATGGAAACCAGGCGATAGCTACAACTTTTTCAGAAAAAATATTTTAACACAATCTGCACAAATTATAACATACTTCTTATGCTGCAGTGTGCAGTATCTAGCAGTTACTTATGAACTCTTTCATCTGCAGTTCTCTAAGATAGGCAACTTTTGGCTTTGACTCATACTTTTAAGACAGTCGAGCACATTTGTTGAACATATTAAAATTCAAAATATTTGTTTTAAATGTAACGATAAAAATAGAGGGTGTTGGCCAGAAACGGGTTGGTAGTTTTCGCGCAAAGCTTATGAATAAATATATATAAAATAACAAAATAATATAAATGTGAGGATTTGGTTATTTCAATGCAATCACGTTGTCGGTGAAATATACTAGTCTCTACAAGCATTTGCATTAAAGATTTATAAAAATTAAAAAAAACCCAAATAACAATAAGATATGTCATAATTTATGCGCCTGTTGTTGGAACACGTTTTCCTTGTTTCTGCTCGAATAATTATGTAATTGTAAGCTTATAAAATTTTGTTTCTAAACAAATATTTTATTCTGAAATTTTGTTATTGTCGCTTATACTGAAGTCAATATAAATTCAAAAACTTTATTCTACGACAGTCCACCACATTTGTGCTATATCTGAATTGACAGAATATTAATTGTACAGAAGAGAGAAAGATTTCCCACTTGATATCGAACTGTTCGTTCTGTCGTAGCTCATGATTGAATCCCTCATTAAGATAACCTGGTTTTCATTCATATGAGAGGTTTTGTGGAAGATGGCATATTTTATATATAGTTATTTATGTTTGTTATAAGGTGTAAGTATTTTTATAACCTTTTCCGACTGTGATTGGCATGGACGTTTCATGTTACTCTAGTTCTGTGTGTTTGCCATTATATGTATGATTTGTTGACTCTCAGACACTTTTCGTTTAGAAGCCTCATGAAATTATTTTACTATATATTTGAAAACTTCCAGAAAGGGCGCTAGAACTTCTTCCAATATGGGTTGAGGGATAACTTCACTACTCAAAAAAAGTTTTGCAACCCCAGGATTTCTGCGTTACTATTTTGATCATAGCTACAAAGTATTGGATGAAATTTACACTGTCTTTACAGAATACTAGGCCAGACTTGACAAATGTATTAATGTAATTCGCCGACTTTCCGCAAACATTCTTCATGTGTGACCAACTGCAGATAGTGCAGTACATGTTTTGAGTAGTACATATTAATCGGTGGGTTGTCTATGGTCATACTGGTGACATTTTTCTTTTGATTACGTTCGCCAGGACTATACTCACTATGATACTAATTGGTGAATTCAGCTCTCAAGACCTTGATGTTAAGAGCGGCCCAAATAATTTCGTTATCCATTTGCTACTGTATGATTTTCACTTTTTGGAGTATGGATTGGGCTTAATATTAACACATCCTTTATTTATAAATTACAATGAAGTACTTAAATCAGTTTTAAAATGTTTTGGTTAAAGCCTTTACTTCAGGAGTATTCGTAAGATGTTGCTTGACATATCCTGTAATGTCTTATCTATATTTTCAATTAAAACAGATTGATATTTCTTTGTTCAAGTAAGTGCCCTGCTATTTGTTAACTATCTGGAATGTTGTAACTTAAATAACATAATTTTAAATTTACTATCATTTATGTAACTCGGTAAATTATTTGGAATGCAAATTTTAATTCAATTAGGTGAATATACGTTAATCATTTTTCAGTTTTCATAACACGCAGTCATTTATCACGCTGAATTTGCTATCGATTTATTGTTAACGATGACATGACTTAACTATAGGGACACTGTATGTCATGAAATGCAAACACTAAGTCACTTATACATATTTTGATCTCCTACCGAATATTTCTATGCTTCCCGACGTTTCTATTATGACATTTGTTTGTTTCAGTGCACATGTTTAGGTCAGTTGCAAGGTTACCATTCTTACTTATACACCATTACAGAATTTGCACAATCACTATGGCTTATATTTTTTATACTACACATCACTTACATGTGTTTGCTTCTTAAATTCTCGTGACGTATTCAAATAATTCTATCCACGCCAAAAAAAAAAACTCTATGCATATATTTGTGGAAATTAAATTTGATTAATATTTTTTGAGCGAGAGCACTGTGGAGCCATACGTTATCAAGATATTTTCGTCTGTTTCATTGCCACGTTCGAAACCTTGATATCTAATATTTATAGAATTAACAGTTCTGGCCTTTGTATACAAATTAAGTTGGCCCGATTAGAGATTTATGTACCAAGCTCGCTATATACTAAACGTCAGACAAATTATTTCCGCGTGGTTGAGAAGCTCAATACCTATCCCTAGTTTGTTGTTCCGCTTGAGATATCAGACACGTAAGTTTTGCCACAGGGATCACTCCCTAGTTGACACACTTACTGTGTCAAGGATTTAATCACGGGACGAAAATGAAGCAAGGGGCAAGAACTCCGTCCTTCATTGGAGACACCCTCGGGTGTTTGGCTGCTCTCCTCGCGTCAGTCCCAGGACTGACGTTTCGCAGCATTCCCTTTTCTTCACTCTGTGTCTGTGACGTCGTTACCTGTGCCCTCTTTTTCCACTAATGAGGAAGGAAAGCTTCTCGCAGACGGGACAGCGGCAAGTTTGGTGATTACAACTCGCCAGCGGCTGTTCCGGCACCTCATAGTTGTTAAAGATGAGATTTCTCCAGGTGCCCCAGATAGAAATTCTCTGGTTTTTACTTCTTGATGAAACGTTGATTCATATATCGTTATATATAGTAAATTTAACTTTGTCCCCGGTGTTTTTCATGAATACTGTATACAATTTCTTGGTTTGGTCTTGGGATAATATACCCTTCTCCCAAATAATATGATTTTGATGTGTTTGAAACTTATTTGTCTTGCCTTAAAGTATTAATTAATCAAGTATTTTCTGAATAAAACATATGTTTACATTTTTGTGTAACATTTTGTATATAAAAATAGGCCAAACGCTACTATTTTATCATTTTCAAATATAATACAATTGTGGTATTAAGTACCTTTATATTTCTTATTTTTGTGTTCATGTTAGTGAATATTTATAACGTTAAGTAATTAATGTATTTTATTTTCTTTTAAAAAGTAATTTTCTGCTTTCCGTTTTGTTTCTGTAAGTTTATGAAGTTCATAATCTTAATCTCTCATTTATTCTTATAATCATGACACACATCGAACTTAAGAGATTGCTGTACTTTAAGATATACTTTTTGAAAGTCGCGAATCCTTGTAAATACACAATCAATTCCATGAGAAAAAACTCTTAAAAATTTGTAGGCGACGGTACAAAAAGGGAACCAAAGATATTTAAAACAAGCAATGTGGCCTGTTAGAACCCATAAACCATTTTAATACTTCACACTGTTAACTATAAAAAAAATAATTTTTTATGTAGTTATGCGTTTATTTGCTCTATAAAACTGTTCTTAATCACAGTACGGTGACAGAGTTATACACGATATTTTTTGGTCCTTCAAATAGAGCATGTGTTTGTACATATAAATATGATGATTTTTTAATTTTAACGCTTCGACTTTATGTAAAGGTCCGATCGCGGTATAGTTTACAGATTATTACTAACCCAAAATTACACCTGAAAACGGCATACGCATTCATGGCTTCTCAGGAAGGCCAACTTGGAACCTCGTGGTTACTGAAGGCTGGCTGTCGCTGCCAACGAACACATTACTTAATATATAAGATAATTACTTTCCCGATCCCGCGTTCACATCGAGATATTCAATGAAATGCCTTAAGTTCTAAGCACCTGCATTCGAACCAAAGAACCCTCGGCCACTTGTCAACCTACCGCTTACATAAATCCCATCTAAAGTATAACGAATATAAACGAAAAATAACTACGCGTTAATTTTCAAGTTACTCCATCTTTTTGTATTTAACTCATTTTAATAATAATGCTTTACGCAATCGCAAAAAGGCATTTTTTGCAGTGTATTATTTATTGAAATTTATTTTCTATACATAGCAATTTTTTTTAAACATGCCGTCTCCGAGTTACTCTAAAAATAAGATAGGGCTGCTTATAAACATTTAATGTTTTACTGCTCAAGTAACTTGAAAAGAAATTTCCTGCGCAAGAAGATTTAACATCTAACAATCTTTTACTCTGCGAGAAAAGGAAAAAAAAAATTCTTGAGGATTAACAGAAAAGGTTTTCTTGTGGGAACACTCTCCCGCGAACAGTTTTCCAGAAATCCAGGCGTAATTTTTTAAACAGAAGGTGAGTGGCCTAACATGTAGGCAATACAGTAACACACACGACGTGTGGCTGTAACATACGCCAGTGAAATACTTAGCGTGCTCACTGTACTTTAAACCAGCAAAGAGTCGTGTGCTATGTGTGAGTCCGGGTAAGTTGCATTAACAAATGATGATGACACGCTGATGTATTTGGCAGCACCAAGGGTTGCGCCTCAGTAAAAAAGTAGTGAAGTCGTGTTACTTCTAAATGAGCACAAATCATATTAATACTGTTTAAAACGAATGTATTGAATTACTACAAACTTCTATGTTTACATAATTACATGCACTGATAAATCATTTGAGACACACGCCTCGCACGACTGATTACATGCCGTATTTACGGCGACTGCTGTATGGCCATCACTACCGTGTCGTGTGCAGTGAAATACTAAGTGGTGTGGCAGCTTCGCGTGTTTTGTGCTACATTACTGGGGGGTGTGGGTTGCCTTCCTCTCAGCTCACTCATATTCTGTTTGAAATTTTTGCATGGATTTCTCGTAAAAGGCTCACTTGGGAGTGTTTGATATGGTGATATTTTCTGTTAATTTAGAAGTGCTCATTGATCATTTCTCTTTACACATCGTTTTCTGCTTAGTGCTACTAAGGTTCATGCAATCATAGGATGCCTATCCCCATTTATTTAATAATGGTGTTAATATTACCAATAGAGTTTTCATAGGTGTAATATCTCCGTTATACAAACCACTTTCCATTGACCTAGTGCTTAATCGCACGAATATTCTGGTATTTCAAATAAACTCGTTTCAAAACTCGTATTTTGAGGGCGCATCTCCCTTAATAACTACATAAGATAAAAGTAGTACATAAATATTCGTCTTATATATTCGTAAGAAATAACCTGTCAGACTTTGTCGGTGCTATTTTTATAAATCACATACATATATCTTTGCATTACTTCACTTTATCCAAGGGATGTAGGCCACCAAATAGTAGTTTACATAAATCATTATTATAAATACATTTCTATTGTATGAATTTTACAGTACGAATATAGCGTGGTTAGTTGGAGGAATATTTTGCGACAATTTTTTCAATAACAGCACCACAAAAATAATAAATATAATTTTAATTAAAAATTCCTTGTTAAAAAAGTAAGAAGATGAAAATTCTGTGAGTTCAAACTTATAAATTATTTAAAATAATGTGTGTCAATGGATATGAGTTAAATGGCATTTTAAAATTCCCCAAAGTAAAATTCTTGCTCTAAACGTGAGGTTACTTTAAGGATCAGGATTCAGAAAGAGATATTTACCGCCCAGAAAACTAAAATTTACTTATTTTTAGGAGGAGTCTCACTCATACAGGCCGTAAAATTAGTAAGCTATTGCGTTAATATTCTATATATGTAAAAATTATTTATTAAAATATAGTAGTTTTGCATACGGCTTAAAATAATTCGTGACTTAAAAAACGTTACCGTCTATTTTAAGACCTTCTTGAAGCGTTACGTAAAAATATATGTTTTATTTACTGGTGTAGATTATGAAGTTTTTTAATACATTCTGAAATACAAACAAATTAAACTTTGCGTAGCATTTGTTTTTTCACTTGTTAATAACTTATCCAGCCAGATGTGGCCAGCTATTTTGGTTATAATTATATCACTACTAAATTACTTTTTGGGGCCTATTGTTATCACGGGCTTTATTCTCAGTATATTTGCTTCCTGTCATAAATTCTTGACTACTTGTAAATCATTTGTAAGCGGCAGGCACACAAAAAAGCACAAACAAAGTTAAACTGACCTTTAAGAAGGCAACCTAACATAACCTGGAAAATCAAAGTCGACGTAACTCTATCCAGTTGAAACTTGATAGAGAACATTTTATCCAGCGACCTCTCTCTATTCTCATTTACGCAAACCTGAAAACAAAAAAATAATTTTTAATTACCCTTGTTTTATTCGGAAATATGCTGATCACAACGTTAGAAAAAATGTTTAATTGATTATTAGAAATGTAGTTATGGTCTTTGGAGGGGTATATTTTTGTACGAAAGTCAGACAAGTAGAATGTGTTTGTGTGTCAAGTTCCACCCTTGTCAATAAAAAGGTTTCGGAAAAAATTAACATTTTAAACGACTTCGATGAATATTCAAATATTAACATGAGATGTTTTAATGGGAATATTTACCAAACTTTTGGCTTGGAGGATTCGTGTTTCCAAGATTCACAAAAATACGCAAGTTGTTAATAAAATGTGTGTATGGAAGGGAGAGGTTTGTTACTATGCCTTAGCTGGAACGGTTTCCAAAGTATATAAAATTTAAAATCCTATATCTTCCACATTTTTGATTCATACCAAATTTTTTGTTCCTTAAAAAGTATCTCAGATTACAGTAATTTGTAGGAACACATAAGTTCTTAAATACGTTTTTAGTTACACATTTTTTAACTGCAATTAAACGTTTGGAAAGGAGAATTCGCGTCATTTACCTGGGTGCCAAGTTACTCTCCGACGCTCATGTAGTTTGCGAAATACGATTTATAATTTGATATTCCTTTTCCTTAAAAAATGGAAATTTGGTCCGACGTGTTTCGTAATGGTTTCAACGCCCAAATACATCAAGCAGGCGACTCAGACTTTCAAACTCTTCGTAAATACGTAAATTTTTCGTACTATTTCAGTAATATCCCTTTTGTATATAATCATTATTTGTAAGAAAGAGGTAAATAGAAGCACCATAGTGCCTAGTCCCTTCTCTGTAGCTGATGTTATATGGAAATGGCAAACTATAACGTAATGGTTTCGCCACGTGTTTGAAAGAAAAAAAAAGGTCGGAATATGTATAAGTTGAGAGTAAATGATGGTAATTGTGATACGTTCTGTATTTGACTGGGTATGCCGTCATCATTTCCCAAGAAACGATACAACTGTTGATTTTGACATAAATGGTAATTTTTTAACTTAGGGATATCTAAAGGTTGACGTTCTCTATTAGTGGTAACCAGGTAACATATCAGTAAAAGCAACAAACCTCTGTACTCACGACTATTGGTAATACTGAAAATTAAAAAATTCCAACACTGAGGTGCTAAATCCAGAAACAGTGATTGCACTCGCTCTTAGAGCAGTTCGTCTTCTTGTTGCATTAAAATGACGATATTTCAGTACACTGGAAAATAACGTGCATGCGGAAAAAATCTCCGTCTACGTAGCACAAAAGTTTATTGCTGGCTGCAACTAAAACTTAAAAATATACGTCACTCGCAAACGCGCTTACACCGGCTCTCAGCATCATTCTTCGTTTGCAAAAATTACCAGCGAGACGTAAATCTGCAGTCTTTCAGCACAAGTTCGGCGCGTGCGAATATCTGACGCGAAATCCACTCCAACGTGAATAATCCCTGCGTTAATCAAGTAAATATTAACAAACACATAAGTTTTCACAGATTACAGAAAAATAATTTTTCTAGAGGATTGGACATCGCTTACGCGTGATGACCGCTGACGGCATTGATAGCCTTATGTTGAAGATGACCATAACGCGGACACGTTCTTAGCGCTAAGTTCATGGTCATAAAAAGTTCATATCACAAAATGTATATTGAAATAAAGTTCTATTCCCAAAATTTTGAGAGCCCATATTAAGTAAGACTGTCTAAGGAAACGCAGCGCAGCACCTTGTAAGAGTTTTAGGTGGAATGCGAGTTTTTTTTTTTATCTGAAACAAGCCTGATTAATTTTCTGTAACCACATTTTAGATAATATTTTTGGCGTTTCTCTCCTTCGTGTTCTCTTAGAGATAAACATTCTGTACATGTTTATCTCTATTAAAAGATTACTCAAGTCCTCTATTTAAAATTAAATACATTCGTTTCGTATAAGTGAGTCATTATTCTGTAAATTAAGTATGAAGTATAAACTTCGTGCTCTGCGTGCGATCAACAATCTTTAATTGACTTGCTTACTTTAAAAGAAGTTCACAAGAAAGGCTAACATGATTGTTGACAGTTTACAACTTGAAACAGTGTGTTTACGTGTAAGAAACATCCTACCACATTGACTGAAGACTTTGCTCTATCGCGTGACAAATCTTATACAACACGATAACTTTCAACATCTAACCCTAAACGTTTGTATTATTTACAGAATTTTACGAAAAACGTGTTAATTACGCATTAATTCCAAATAAATATTTGTAAAAATTTTGGAAAACATCTTTAATTTCATTAAATGTATTTCAGGTAATTTATGTGGAATACTTTCAGCAGATATAGTCATTTATCTGGTAGTGTCTTTAAAATACCTTAGGACTTTTTAAATAGTGGCTTGACTCTTATGTTAGTTTAAATATTAGCTGTGTGCGTATAGCTTTCCTGCCTTTTTTTTCGCAACCAAACTTTGATATTCCACAAATGTTCCAAAACTTGCATTCAAAACTGCAGTACTTTTCTACCCCTAAAATTGTATTTCAGAGGTAGAGTTTTCTCTCTTTACAAGTGCATAATGTAACCAGTAGACAGCATCTCCATAGTCAAAATTCGTAAATAACTGTATTTGTGTAAATGATGACTGTCTGTATACTTGAAATCTATATTTTAGTTTATTTTTCAATAAACCGGTTAAGTGAGTAATTTGCATTCTCTTGAAGTTGGTAGCACCATAAGAGGGAGGCAATATAGCTATATGATGAGCTGTAATATAACAGAGATGAATTTCAAACAAGAATTTATAGATAAAAAAAAACTTATATTATGAAGATGGTGGTATTAATTGAGTATACTCTCTTTTAAAATTTCGTTGTCTCGTATATTTTATTATTTGTAAGATATATACTATTGTAAGTAATGTATATTTAAATAATAACTGATATTTATTGTAGTTGAAATTATACTGACAGATTTTTTTTTCTAACAATACTGTCTTCAAGGCAGTAATATTGCATATATATGTCTACAACAAACAGTTCACGTGAAAATATTTCGACGAAAAAAATTTTTCAACGTGTAGTTAATACATTTTTTAAAACAGCTTCAATTACAGTTACATATGGTATCCTGGTGCATTCGCTGAATTCGTCGGCCAAGAGCTAGAGTTTATACGGCGGACGGAAGAAACCGGACAGCCGTCAATGTAAGTTTCATGAAATCATATCGTACTTATACCGTATACGTAATCTGACCGCAAAGCACACTGACCGTTGTTATTCGGGCCCAAAACTCCCGATTTTCATTAGGAATAAGAATACGTTAGCAGTTATTCTAAGACGTATTTCCTTTTTTCAATCGTCTATCGTTGTTCTTACATAAGCAGCCGTTAGATAAAAAATGCATTCAACATCTTGAGCTTAGTTTATAAAAACATGCATTCATACTGACAATCTGAAGACGGCATGCCATACTTTTAAAAATTATACAGCCAACGATATGAGTTAGTCATTCACATTTTCGAAAATGCTTCTTCAACTTATCTGGAAGGTCTCAACACGCCATTTTTATGAGAAAGCTGGAGAATTCAATTCTCTGTCTTGTATATATAACAAGTTATCTTTTCTAATTGGGTGCTATTGTCGTAAAATTTTTTATTTAAGTGAAAATGCATTTTTGTTGTTTTTAAGCAGTTATTTTATACTTTTGTCACCAAATAAACATTTTGATAAATATTTATGTAAACGCTTTAAAAACAAATTACAGGAAGGCGACTTAATTTTCACACAGAGTCTAACTACAGTGAATTTTGTACCCCATATTATTTCTTAAATTTTTCCTTTAAGGTGTACTATGTTAGAGACATTTCAATTAGACAACTGGCAACCCTCCGCATTGTCTAGTAGCAAAGACATTTGCTTCTCTCTTGATTGCTATATAAAAGGTTAAGCTATGCATAAGCTACTTTACCACATAAAAAAACTATTTTAATAATAATACATAGATTATTGGTATTTTCTAGCCATGAAGGAAAAAGCCTTTAATAAAAATTCACATTTTTGGTGCAAGAAGTTCAAGTTAAAATTCTGAAAACCTTCTACTGACACATTATGGATAGGTACAGTTAGTTATCAAGGATATATTTTGTTGTTTCCATTAAAATTGTGTGCCGTAGCACAAATAATGTCGACATGGATGGTTTCAAGATCAATTTTTTTAGTTAAAGGTACATTAAAACTCTGCAAGGCGCCTTGAAGGATCATAAAATACATAAAATAATGCAATGTCATTATAATTAAATTTCTCTCTCGATCGCAAAAATTTGATAAATTGATTACAAAAATTAATGAATTATATAAAAATTAAAAAAATACAACTTGCAAACTATATAGATGGAAAATCATTACTTTATACCAATTTTTATATGACTTGTAAAACAATTATTAGAAAAAGTTGACTAGATTACATTTATTGACCAATTATAAAAGAGGGCAGCTGTTAAAGCCTAGTAAAGCCTTCGTTTCTTAAAAACAAACATATTAAAATTATTTTTAAAAAATTTGTAATTTCGGCGGAAGCAGTCAAAAGACCCATCAAAGCTCCAACTGAATAAAACTGTTTGCAGTAAATACACATTTTAAAACGTACTTTAAACAGCCCAACGTTAAAGTCGGGAACACCAAATATTAATTAAAAATGATTAATTCTTGGGGGGTGGACCTAACAATATACAACACGCTGAAACAAGAAGAGACAGTTGCACGACTGTTTTAGTTTAACCGAAGCCAAATTTTGACGGATAACTGAAGCAACTATTTTGAAGGAAAAAACTATCATTACTGGTCACCCAAGACGAACACAACTATAGCCCATATAACAATAAAACATTTAAAAAGAGTACAACATACAAACAAAAATTGTGCATGACTCACCGTTAATAACGTCCTAATGCTCGATGGCTCAGAAAACAAGACTAAATTAAAATGAGCCACATCGTGGCCTCAACGTCTTAGTGGACGACAAGTGCGTCAGTTTAAAAAATTTAACAGTCTCTCACAGGCGACACGTGCAGGCGGCGGCAGGTCGTAGAATAGGAAGAACTCCGCCATTGTGCATCACCGGGACGCTACTCCCTCAACGCGGGGGAAGTACAAACCCTTGTGAGTGCTCTTGTACTCCCAATTGGATGTGATTTCTAAGCACCCAGGTTGGGGACAGCTAGCCTGTCCCGCCTGGCTGTAGTTCAAACTGTTGCTCTGTGGCTAAGCCAGCAGTCGTTTTGTTAAAGGACCTCTGGGTAGCGCCAGGGGACCTGGCACCCATTAAATTTTTCCTCTCTCTCCCTGCCTGTGGGGGGAAAGAAGAGGAGTGGTTCCTAAAAACCAGGAATTTTAAAATTCAGGACTTGTTAAGAACGCCGCGAAGACCGAGATACTACGTTGAGGTTTTGGTTTTGTTAAAGCGTATTCTAAGCCGAAATATTGCAGTTTGTCTGGAAGGTGGTCTAGGAGGCAAGGCCTGCTTATTTACTGTAGTAAATAAATAAATTGTTGTGTATTCGTTCAATCGTTGTGACTCTACGTTGGTTATTTTAATGATGGTAATATTTGTTTCCCTTTAGTATTTGTTATTTGGTATTTTACAAAATGACAATAATGTCTATGATAAAATATTTAGTTAAATGAAATGTGAGGTTCACATATAAAAATATATAATATTCAAATATATTATAGTTGTGTTGTGGTTAAACTCGTAATGTGCTGTGTGTTGTTTGAATTTAATATACTTATTCGGAATCTACTGGAATATAACGATGTTATCCAGTTTCATAAATGTTTTGTTGACTCTACAAGTGTTTTTAAAACTAGTTTTGTTAGAATAGGAAGAGCTCCAGCCGCTCAACGGCGTAAATAAGCTATTAGAACTGTATAAAAAATTATGACGCTCGTGCGGAGGGGAAAACGAGGGAGGAGAGATAGGGGAAGAAAGAGGAGGGTATCCGAGCCGAGAAAAGAGTATACCACCGCATCAAGTAGAAGGCAAAGAAAATGTTTTGCGCGACGGGCGCTAGCGTCGCAATCCCCACCCCAAAACCTGTGCTCTAGCCACCTATCTCTAAACATATTGACGAAACTTCAAATACAATACACAGTGTAACAGATAGTAGAAAAACTCGTAGATACAAAGAAGTAGATACTGAAGCGTAGAAAGAAGAAGTCCATAGATAGCTAGATCTCAAAGTAACACGCAAGTCAGTCCAAAATTCAAACGATGAGACAAGGAGTGATCAGCTACTTGTTGAATTTGTCCAAGGGGACGGTGGGCAGACAAGTTCGAAGGCTACTCAGCGCCGAAAGAGCCGGCCTCTTCTCGAACACAATGTACAGCATCTTGCCAGCTTGCGGAAAGCAACCATCCGAAGATCTGCCAGCAGCAAACTCGAACGGCAGTACGGCAGTGCGACGACGACACAGGGTGGGCTCGGCGCGGCTCGGTGGGAAGACGGGAACAACGCAAAATAATAAAGGATTAGAAAAAGAGAAACACAACAACCAAAATTACACAGGTTAAGGAATAAGGAAACAAGCGTGCGTTTACAATTTCAAAACAAGGAACAGCCTAACTGTAGGTACATAATAAATTGAAACAATAATTACATTGCTGATAAGCCTTTAACTCAGACACATGCGAGTAGTATGGTGGTGCCTTCTTGGCTAATGAATTCTAAATGAGAGCTGTAGAGCTGTGTGGCTGTAGCCGTGAGTAGCGGTTTTCGGCTCGACTCGGACTAGCTCGGCAATCTTCGGCTCGACTCAGGGAGTGCTCGGAAGCCGGCGACTCAGGTTTGTCGAACGTACCCGAAGGTTCTCGGCAGTTATTCACACACAAATTCTTCAAGCATATGTTTGTTTCTTGGAGTCATATTGGTTTTATAGGCATTTGTTACGTCAAAACATAATTTGTTTTTTTTATTCGTGTTATTTTTTTTTTTTTTTTAATAAACATCACATATTAAATGATGCAGAGAAAACACATTTTTCATTCCTCTATTTCATTCCTCAGTATATCCCTCAATTTCATTCCTCAATGTATGGTACAGTTGCTGTAGTTTCCACCATTTCGTTGTAGAATACACTGGTAACTCATGTTTTCAGCATTTTCTCGTAGAGTTTGCTGATGAGGAAAAACGATGATGTCACATTGCTCGTCCGTGATTGGCTACTGGCCACGTGACATCTCGGGCTCTGCTGGTATAAAAAAAAAGGTGGGCAGATTCGCGCGTGGTCTCAGTTCTTTGTCTGATGCGACAAGTGAAATATCGTCTCCTCTCTCATGACGTTCTTAGCATTCAGTTCGGTAAGTTTTTTTTTAATGGTTGACTCTTCGATTAAATTTTGTGGGGAATTACTATCGTTCGTGCACGTAATTATATATGTATTATGTATGGTGCAGATCCCTTATAGCTTTAAATTATTAGATCTCTTAATTATGTTTTTTGACCTGCAGAGATCAATATGAAGCATGCATTAAATGGTGTGACTGCGACAAGCGTCCCGACTTCGTCTTCGGCTGTACCATCGATGTCTCCAGATGAGCTGCCTACATCGCCATCAATGCCATTCGTGGTACCCTCCACAGAATCTTCAACTACATCGGTGCTATCTACTGGACCATTACATCGTTACCCATGTCACCTGTGCAATAAAACTATAATCGTGCATTACCGCAACTTGAAACAGGCGCTGGATCATGGATTGAAGGTTACGAAAATTCACTGAGTGTTTGAATTCGAGTAAAGTCCCTGACTGAAACCATCGAGCTCAACACTGCAAAACGTCAGGCAGCCAACAACGATTTCGAAAAAACAATTTTTTAAATTTGCCAAAAACGCAACTTTCAGAAAATTGATAGGGATAAAAAAAAACCGAAAAATTGAATTGGTATGTAATGAAAAGCGTCATAAAATCTGGTAGTCAAGCCAACTTTCCTAGACCAAACAATTTACGAAGAAAATGATTCCCTGATTCAAATACAACACGAAGCCAAACTGTTTGATAAAACTATTTACCCTGAACTTTCTGTGCTCGACTTCTCAAAAACATTAATGTACAGACTACATAATGACCTGATGAAGGCTTGGTACGGAGACTACATCGAGCTCCTGTGTACAGACACCGACTCGTTACTGTATCAGATTCGAACCCGATCTTTTTACGAGGACTTTGTTTCGGATGCACAGTTATTTGCAGATTTCGACACGAGGTGCTATCCCACGAATCAAAGCGCTTTTCGCCCAACAATAATAAAGAGGTTGGCAGATTTAAAGAAGATTGCGATGGAAGGATCATAACCGAATATGTATACCTCAGAGCGAAGGGCAATAAAAAGGCTAAGGTTATTCAGAAGTGTGGTATAAAATTTAATCAAATTTTCCGATTACCTAGCAGTCTTAAACAAGCAGCAAACACTGCATGTGCCCATGAACACAACACGATCACATAAGCATGTACTGTATACAGAGACTTTTAATAAATTCTCTCTGTGTTGCTCAGATGAAAAGCTATTCATATGTTAAGGTGGCGTACAAAATTATCCTTATTGTTATGTAGTATAGATTTTTTTCGATGTAAATATAAAACAGCAGACTGAATCGTGTATATATAGAAGGCTTACAACTGACGGAGGAATATGGAGACGGGACCAGCACATTCGTCATTATCTCGCCCAAAGCATCGTTAATGCAGCAAGACTTTGGTTACACTGCACAAAGACATGAGAAGATTGGATGGAAATCATCAATCTCATGCAACATTTTGAGAAATACAAATATTTTATATGTGGATTATTTAAAAATTAATATGTGTTTTTGTTTCATACTTTCGTTGTTTATTTATTTTATACCATGTTCTTCACCTGTTCCAGAAATTCAACATGTAATGTTTTAAGCACACGACTACGAAACGTTTTTTTAACATTATGTCAGTGCATAACTGCCAAAGAGACGGAAATTAAATACCATTAAGAAGGGATACATTTGTGTTTTAATATATGTATTTGCCTGGCAGTTAACATCTACGTTCCCATGCAGCTCTAAAGATTTAAAACTTTTTGTTGGGTGCCATGGGTTAAGCTACTCGCCCCCATACCATGATAAACTGGCTTCTATGACCAATAGACCACTTCAGATTTTTCATACGTGAGAACAAAGAGTGCATGTAGATGTTAGTCGCTAGGTTTCAATGCGATAATTTCTTCTCCATCATGTCATTCCGATACAGTTCCATCCACTCCTCGTCACACTCACTGATGCTCACTGTTAGACACAGTCCAAAACTCTACAATAATACAATGGAGAGTCAAAAAAAAATTGTATAGGCGTGCGTATGAAAATAACAGAGGTATATAACCAATCAGAGTAAAGTGATGCGGTCGGCAGCGCCTATATAAGACAACAAGCGTCTGGCAAAGTTGCTAGAACGGTTACTGCTGCTACAATGGCAGGTTATTACGATTTAAGTAAGTTCTAACGTGGTGTTATAGTCGGCGTACGAGAGATGGGACATAGGATCTCCGAGGTAGCGATAAAATTTGGATTTTCGCTGACGACCATTTCATGAGTGTACCATGAATATTGGGAATCCGGTAAAACATCAAATCTTCGAATATCGCTGCGACTGGAAAAAGATCGTGAACGAACGGGAGAAACGACAACTGACAAGAATCATTAAACGTGACAGACGTGCAACCTTTTCTCAAATTGCCGCAGATTTAAATGCTGGGGCATCAACAAGTGCCAGCATGCGAACTATTCAACCGACCATCATTGATATCGGCTTTTNCGATTTAAGTAAGTTCTAACGTGGTGTTATAGTCGGCGTACGAGAGATGGGACATAGGATCTCCGAGGTAGCGATAACATTTGGATTTTCGCTGACGACCATTTCATGAGTGTACCATGAATATTGGGAATCCGGTAAAACATCAAATCTTCGAATATCTGCTGCGACCGGAAAAATATCGCGAACGAACGGGAGAAACGACAACTGACGAGAATCATTAAACGTGACAGACGTGCAATCCTTTCTCAAATTGCCACAGATTTAAAAGCTGGGGCATTAACAAGTGCCAGCATGCGAACTATTCAACCGACCATCATTGATATCGGCTCTCGGAGCCGAAGACCCACTGGTCTACCGTTGTTGACTGCACGACACAAAGCTTTACGCCTCGCCTGGGCCCGCCAACACCACCATTGGACTGTTGATGACTGGGAATACGTTGCCTGGTCTGACGAGTCTCGTTTCCAATTGTATCGGGCTTATGGACGTGTACGGGTATGGAGACATCCTCATGAATCCATGGACCTTACATGAAAACAGGGAACTGTTCAAGCTGATGGCTCTGTGATGGTATGGCGCGTGTGCAGTTGGCGTGAAATGGGACCCCTGACACGTCTAGATACGACTCTGATGGGTGACAGATACGTAAGCATCCTGTCCGATCACCTGCTCCCATTCATGTTCATTGTGCATTCCGACAGACGTGGACAATTCCAGCAGGACAATGCGACACCCCATAAGTCGTGAGTTACTGCCGAGTGTCTCCGGGAACTCTCTTCTGACTTTAGACACTTCCATTGGTCACCTAAATCACCAGATATGAACATTATTCAGCATATCTGGAATGACTTACAACGTGCTGTTCAGAAGAGATCTCCACCGCCTAGCACTGCTATGGATTTGTGGACTTCCCTGCAGGATTCATGGTGTGAATTGCCTCCTGTATACCTTCAGACATTAGTCGAGTCCATGCCACGTCGTCTTGTGGCACTTCTGCGTGCTCGCGAGAGCCGTACACGATATTAGGCAGGTGTACCATTTTTTTTTTTTTTTTTTGGCTCTTCAGTGTATAACGGTGTCATGTAGATGCTTTAAGTTTCCTTTCATGTGTGAATATTTGTATATCTAATTCCATTAGTTTTGAGGTTGTAACAGTGCATTTCTTTAGAGCGTATTTTTTCTATTTTAAACACCACCGCATGTTTTTGTATAATTCCATATATTTTATAAAAAAAAAAAAAGGAATTCCTCTGGTGATCTTTTTATTTGAACACCCTAGTTTTTTGCGGTTTTAACATCGATAAATTTCTTCTAAAAAATTAATCTCTCTAATCACCTACTCTCTGAGCAGATTAGTGATCTTACATACGCAAATGAAAAGCATTAAAATTTTTCATGAAATATTTTGGAAAGAAATGAAACATTATAAAGATATCACAATTACGACATTAACGTGATTACAATCCTGAAAATGTGGTAAAATAGGCCCAAATCAGATTTTCCTTAAAGATTTATATTGGAATTGCGTCCAGTCTCATTCATTCATCAAGAAATAACGCTGTAGTTTCCTTACACCCTCTGCTGAAACACGCCTTTGCTTATGAAAGTAAAAGAATTTCAGACTCGCTACCTATTAAAAAGCAGAGACACTAAATTAAGCCCTCTCCCTCGACGAATATGCAATTGCACAAAATGTCGTCTGTTTAAACCACAATGCCAATCATCCCACAGAATCTCAAAACAGGTTTACTAACGAAGGAAAGAGTGTCAGGCATCCTTCCAATAATTAGTAATCCGCAGAGACACCAGGTAGATGCAGGACTGGCCATCCAAGAAACTGCAATACATCCCAATCACTGAGCATCCCAGAAAATGTGTTGGAGAGAGTAGGATGCTCACCACAGTATGTTCGTATTTACGCAAATTCGGCCAGTAACACCACTTATCAATACAGCTCACATGCGAAGAAACCGAAATGCGAAGAATGAATATTTTTCCCTTGTTATTTGCAAACACCTAGCTCCATTGCAACCCTCGGTTCAGTAAACTTGACTCGGGTATGGAGGAATCTGATGACATAATAACAGGAAATTGGCAGTGCTATCAATATAGCGCTGAGAAAAACCAGTCACCACCTATCACTTTTTCTAGCAGATGAGATCAAGAATCTAGGATTTTGCTGGACAAAATATCAGACAGATTATCACTCAGGAAGAGGGCTGACAGTCTACAGGATATTTTACAGTGTCGAGTTCAGGGAGAAAACTCGTAAGATAAACGAAAACGAGTCAAAGAGAAAGTCAACTTATTTTGCAAATTGAAAGGCATGAGAGCACACCGAGAAGACACCCATACCATGTCCACCTACTGAGAAAACCCGCGTATTCTGTTCGCACGAGCAGATGTGTTCAGAAAATACGCAGTTATCACCACTTCCGTGATTTAAATATATATAATATATATATATATATATATATAGCATGTGCTTATGAAAATGTTAACATTTTGAAAGATGCTAGGACGTACATATAAAAATAAATTCTGAAACTCTGGTTATTATTCCAATTGCGAACTTCACTCGAATTTATTTGACACCATCTTTATCAGAGAGCGAGCGCAGATAGGCTGGACAATTTCATCTACTCTGCAAGTTATAAAGAAATACTTTTTTTTTAACGAACACACTTACAAAGTACGACCTTTGTTCTCAGGTTATATATTTTTATTTCTTACGTCAGGTCTGTTACAATTATCACTCTAACCTAATGATTCGCAATTTCGGTTACTGTTTTATCGGGAAGTTTATGTGTTTTTATTCTTAAACATATTTAACAATTTCTTCCCATAACTCGGAAAGCAGTTATTTTTTCCCTAAAATCCAGAAAAAATTTATATTCTTTATCGTTTCGGGTTTCGAACTCAAAGCCCTATGCCATGCGTAACCATCGCAAATTGCTAAAATTTTTGTATAAGTTACGCATGAATGCTAAACAATAAGAAATTTATCTAGGTGCATCGTTAATAAGGCTTCAAAAGTTCGGGTCATCAATCGACTTCAATCCTATAATCTTAATCTATATACGATGGCTAAATTTTCCATTTCGCCTTTAGTATAAATTCCTATAATATTCTCGGAAAACTGGTAAAAATTACCACATTTTATTTAACACCAATAGAAAATGAAAATTGTTTATCATTTCGGGACTTTAACTCACGTCCCTACACCATACCTCAACTTTTGAGATCGCATAAATCCTTATATTAGGAACGTATAAGCACGTAAACAGACAGAAAATTACGTAAATGTTTTTTTTAATTGATACAAAACTCTTGACGGTATTCGAAATACGGACACTTTATCTCACTTAATCATCTTTATTCTTCAACCAAAATTTGTCTTACAACCACCATTATTAGTTTTATACACCTTATACATATACGGGATTCATTCCAGCATTTTTACAAAACTGTCACTTAGTTGGTTCTTGCATGTAAACTAGTAGAATATTTTGGGACACTTGGGCGCCATCGGTGTCTGGCGTCAGAGCTCGGAGCTATTCATGCTCTGTCATTCCGGTCGGCCAGAGGCCATCTTATCCGCCATGTTGTATATCGGTGACCTTTGACCCCAGTGACCTTTGACCCCAGCGACCATTGACCCCAGCGACCATTGACCCCAGCGACCATTTACCCCAGCTACCTTTGACATTGGACCCGGGCACTTTTTATCTTGAAATTCCAAAAAATCCTAAACAATTTATGTAATATTTATTAAAATTATTTTTAATCATGAAAAAATCTATTATTAAAAATGTGTTATTCAAATATTTATTAAAATAAAGTCTTACATTTCCTGAGGTAGCACCACATCCAGCAGACGACTGTCCCCCTCCATCAATCACATTATCATAACATTCTCCCCATCATCTCCCCTATCAGCCATGATCCCCTTTCTTCTCAAACCTTACCACAACCTCATCTCACTACTCTTCTTCATTCATACCATCATCTGCTTATCACCTTTAAGTCGTACCCTCATCTGCCCCCTAACCATGTTAACCGACAAAAACTAACAACATTATTACATTCTGAATTAAACTATTTATTTGCAAAAAAAAAAAAAATTTCGCATCAAGGTCAAGGTAAATGTTTGAGATCAAATTTAAAAAATGGGTGTAAACCCAGCGCCCTTGCACCAAAGTCCCCCAAATAATTGTACAAGTCTACGTTGAAGAACCACTTACGTGACACTTTGGTAAAATATGCGGGAATAAATCCCGTATAAGTACATGGTGTATTCAACTTATAATGTAGATTGTTAGACAAATTGACTCTTACAGGAGGCATTTGTGGGAGTGGGATTTGCCGAGATGTGTGCAGAATCTTTCCTTCCAGCGTGTGTTTGTTCTGTCTGTTTTGAAACAGACTGAAATAGAAATTTAAATCTCACTGAATTATTTCTCTATCTGCAGCTAATATATTATTGTATATGTTTACAAAATATGTAGGCAAATATACGTATAATACAGACTTTTGCATATTAAATGTATTATTTAAAACTGTTCTACCTTATAAACAGTTTTCCTTGATCGTTCCATTGGTGAAATGCCATGTGTTTAGTTCTTAGATGTATCCCTTATAGCGAACCTGGAAAAGTTGTTAATCATTATTATACAAGATTTCAAGTTTTGGTGCCACTAAACAATAGGGTTTATAAACGCATAGCTTTTAATCCATACCTACTTACTAAGCTAGTGCAGTAGCAGTTAATTTTAATTAATGTTTTCNACAATAGGGTTTATAAACGCATAGCTTTTAATCCATACCTACTTACTAAGCTAGTGCAGTAGCAGTTAATTTTAATTTTTTTTTTTTTCTGGAAAGGGAGTAATTTGCTTATACGTAATTAGGAGTATGTAAAAATTAGAAATTCAGATTCGAATTTTTCCTTCTCTCTCCATCATATAATNGTTTTCTCTGGAAAGGGAGTAATTTGCTTATACGTAATTAGGAGTATGTAAAAATTAGAAATTCAGATTCGAATTTTTCCTTCTCTCTCCATCATATAATGCGCGATGGTAAAGCCAGCGTGGAGGAAGCTACGATTTTTTTTCATACATAGCTACTCGTATTTTAATTGTGTTTGGTTGTATGTACACGGAGTTGCTAACAATTAGTAGCAGGCAAGTGGCTAATTGGGAGTGAGATAAATACAGAGACCTGGAGCTCCTACGTGCGTTATGAAGAGCTGCACGTGACGTGGCGCAGCGCAGCTTCTGCAACCGCTGCCAACTTGAACCGACATCTGCTCTGATGCAGCACAGCACTAGAGAACATTCCACCACCTTATAAATTACTGTAATAACGTTCCGTCTTCAAACTCTCGATTCCTCTCCGTTACTTGATGACCACAAAAAATGACGTGAATTTGGTTTGCTTTTTTTGTATATCGCATAATTAAAGGACAATAAATGACACTCATTAAGGTAATTACAGTAAGGGAAGTCAGTCAAATGTCGCTGAAGTTCCAAATTTCCATTAGCGTTGCATTGCATGCAAGGAGGTGCTGAACTCTGTCGAGCATTTGACGAAAATATGGTCGCGCTTACCTGCAGTTGTCAGTGTGTCTTTTGAAATGACATGTTATATTGTGTTCGAAAAGTGGATTTTTTAAAATGTTTTGAATACACGAGTTTCTGAGATGTCTTACAAANGACATGTTATATTGTGTTCGAAAAGTGGATTTTTTAAAATGTTTTGAATACACGAGTTTCTGAGATGTCTTACAAATCGTAGTTCAATACCAGTAAATGTATTTAGTAAAATTTTGTGAAATAATCTAACACAATGTTTAACAAGCATGCTACAATGTGCGGTAGTTTAGTGATGAATATAGCGACGCTCATTTGTACAGAAGCCACCATATTTAAACAATTAAATGTTCCTCAGTTTTCCCATGTGTGTGTGCTTTATTTCGCCCAAAATAAGGCACTTGGGTGAAATAAGGCACACACGCAGGCGAAATGAAGACAATGCATAGTTACTTTATTATTGAGAAGTGATTTTGTAGCTGTTATTAGTACTTTGTAATTAATACTTTTCGGATATTTAAAACTATTCAGTAGACTACAAAAAAGGTGGCACTAGAAAATAAGCTCACTTAAAACGTTTTCACAACATTCGAGGTATGAACACATTTCCTACTTCTATGATACCTGGTACGATCCCCAACACTACCGGGCGATAATTTAACGGACGGGAACCCTCACGTGTGTAGTGTGGTAGACNCACATTTCCTACTTCTATGATACCTGGTACGATCCCCAACACTACCGGGCGATAATTTAACGGACGGGAACCCTCACGTGTGTAGTGTGGTAGACATTACAATGGTGTTGGGTATTCTCGGAGTACTCCCGTTTCCTCCATCATCTTCATTCCACTGCTGCTCCACCTCCGCCTCATCTCACCTGATCCATTCTTCAGACTGGCCAGGAACGACAGGTCTCAGTGTTGTTCCTCATAGTGGTTGCCTCATTAAATTTTTACTTTTAAAACGCATGGTAGATCAGACAGTGCTTTTAATAATCGATTGCCATTTCTCACTCACAAGGAACTTCAGTGTCAGTGATGGCTCGCATCAATCGGGTGCTATTTTTAACCTCATTCCAAACATAAAATGGAACCACTTTATGTATAATTCTGAAATACATTTATTTAAGATGTATTACACCCAATCAAATGGAATTTAATTAAAATATTACCAAGGTTGACTACTATCTCATTATCAAGTACTTACATTAATGGAATCAGCATACAGTCGTGCTGCTACAGTTGAAATAGCATTATATGGATTTAGAAAGAAGGGAAGTATTCCAGTGCAACCTCGCATATTCAGATATGATGATTTTCCTACAGCTTATTGTTGAAGTTACGACAGGGATGAAAACATTACCAATTGTGCCAACATTTCACCTAAGCTTCGTTCCTGATTATTAGCAGTCGAACACGTAGTAAGGCTCCTGAAAAGGTTTTTTCGTTGACAGCCTCTCCCCATTAAGACGAGCTGCTGAAGAGCATCAAGCAAAAATCTGCTACAGTGGTCACGATCAAGGTGGGGCCAATTCAGCACAAAATAAAACCAAGCAGTACCACACATTTGCGTACAAAAGAGAAATGATCTTCCAATAGCAGTGATAATGAAAAGGAGACAACAGTGCAGTACCTTATATATCTTAAGATGATTAAGACAGTATTGTCACAAATTCTTCACGCATGTAAGAAAAGTAGAGAAATTGTTCCAGTGTTGACAATGTTATTCACGGTGTTATGAATATTATTCTAGCGATCATGGAGCTGGTCCCAAGTTTATTTGTTATGTTATGTATTTGTTATATATAGCCTTAATGGCTATACACGACTTAAAGTAGGTATTCAGTTATTTTCTAAACTTTCTGAATTTTTTTTCCTTTGCTTGAATAATTCGTTTGAAAACACTTCGCGTATGTGAAATATTGCTCATAACTACATATATTAACAGTTTTTAATGTCGAAGAACCATTGACATGTATTTTTAGAGGTCTTAGGTTTTGTTGGGCGAAATTAGGACAACTTTACTGTAGTGCCGTAAAATGCAATTTCATACAGGCTTATAATTAATTACTATGTTCATATTTCTCAGCGATTCTTAGTTTTCGTCAGAGGTGTTGTTACAAGAACAATTGAAAAAAATAATATACACAAATCTGCATCCTTTTGTATAAACACTATTTATCAGTAAGCTATCCAAAAAATTTAGCGAAATTAGACAGTTTTCATACACATTGCCTAGAAAAAAGAACCTATTCACATCACATCAATACAAGTTATTTTCTTATGTAACTTGCAGCACGATTTCTTTTTAATAGTGTGTGGTATTGAACTTAGTTTATTACACGAAAATTCTAGAAATAATGAAATTGACAGTATTTGAAACTCAACAGTTTTAAAATTCCAGTCTCTTAAGTAGTCGAATTTTAAACATAAACAAGCATTTTTTCCTCTTTTTATCTGAGGTCACTGAACTGCATTCGCTTATATTTGCTAGACCAGCGAAAGCAAGCACTGACATGCATTCTTCTAGCGCCACCTTTGTGCCTTCTTTTATTTTCGCAGACAAAGAAGCTGGTTTGTCAGAGGAAAGGAGACGAACGAGAAGAAGTGATTTCCAGGCCTTAGTCAGATTTGTCGCTTCAAGCCGCTTCTATAATGAGCTGTTCCTTTTTAAACTCGCGGCCTGTGTGACAACGTGAAAGAATCTATAGAGAATTAGCAAGTGGCAGTTAAGTGGCGCCTTTCAAAAGGAAGGAGATTTCTTAAATAACATTTGTACTTCTGCTGCACAAGAGCCAATTTCCACTGCCCATTTGTGCGCTGCCGCGTCTGTGTCAGGTTTTCAGGTTTAAAAAGTAAGATTTAGATAATTTTTACAGTGATTTTTTAATTATTTCCTAATTTATTAATGTTACTCACGCAGAGAATGGAACGCTTTACACCAACAATTTTCACATTCAACCGTTTATGGCTAGCAGAAAATAGTCTTGTGTAAAGTCGTTAGATGCAAGTGCTCTTTTTCAGATTTAACTTTATCAATAAGGAGGTCATATTTTGTGGAAATATGTGTAGAAATATTCTCTCGTATCAATCATTTGATGGCCTAGTCACAGAATGTGTACTCATTTCTTTTAACTGTGCAATTATTACACTGAATGGACAACGTTTATTTAAATTAGGATAAAACCAATTCAAATAGTTTTTATATTTTAAAACTTGCTGCCGAGAAGTTGCATAAATTGTAAAATAAAGAAATGATAAATTTAATATTTTGCTAAACAAGCTTTTTCTGTCGTGCAATAGCGTATCTAATTTTAATTCGGCAGGGCATGTCAGACTCAGATCATTTGCATGAGCGTTTACCCACAATATTTCATAATCCCGTTCCACGAAAACGAATATATAGCTCTTTAATATGTAGAGCTATAAAGCGTTACATTTTCAGATAGCCTAAATCTGCTGTTTATTATTTAAAATTATTAAAGTAAAATTTTTATAATTATTTTATGAAATTTTTTTATGCCGGTAGTTGATTGGTTGCACTTGCTCTCGCATTAAACGAAATAAACTGATACATGTAAAGTTTTTAAGCCAGTGCGATTACACGTGCATTCCAAATTAAAGTGAATATTGAATAATTTTTATTTTATTAAATACCAAAAGCGATTATTTTATAATATTATAAAATTTTTAGTATATAACTATACTTTATGTTTTAGTGTATGGTACACAAGAGTTCTCACAAAGGGGTGGGGGTATTCCTTGATTCCAAATACGTCATAGAAATTTCAATAGCGGAAAAGGAATCGGTGAGTGGGTGGTGGTTCAAAAAGTCCGTTTCTTACTGGGAACTGAGAGAAGAGTGGGAGGAACAAGAAAGTGAAAATACATTATTTTACGGAGTGTTTGGAGGGGGAGGGAGGGGGAATGTTTACCTAAGTAAAGAGCAAAATTCGTATAACTACTAATTATGGCCAGGATTATCACATTACTCTTGCTCTTGATCATTTTCATAATCAAAGCAAAACGATCTACTTCAATTTTTGTAGAGAACACTGTCGTTCAGATGTTCTGCCGCTAAACGTTCTCTTCGTGCAACCGTTAAGGCATTTACATAGAATAATTTGAAATGCTAAGAGTGCAAGTAATTTGTTTGTGCGAATTAGGAGCTATCCCATTTGGAATGACTTTTCAGATCTAGTGTGCATCGACAGTTCGTTTCCATCCGTTTCTGAACTCACTGATATGTTATAAAACAGTCATATTAATGAGAAACTTACATTCGCGGAAAGGAAGCCCAGATCTAAAATAAATTTGGCCCTGTGGTTTTTACAGAATAGTGATACATCAACCGAGGAAGAAATTCATTTTCACTGCCACCAAAAAAGTGAAGAACAAATATTCTCACCGCCTCAGGAATTTCACCAGGATCTGCTTTGTTTTTGAAAATGTTGATAATTCATCTCTGCGATGGCAATGATAGTGACGTTTTTCTAGAACTTAGGTAACTCTCTTTTGCAAAATTACTGAGCAAAATTTATTTAAATTCTGCCCTTATTTTCCTCGAAATCTGCTCCTAAACATCATTGTTAATGATCATTTTCCCGAACTACAAAATTAATGGGAAAATTATTTTAGCAGTATATGTATGGGGGTTCTACGCCACCTGGCGCCTAGCTCCTGGAAGGGGGCAAATGACGCCTGGCAACTTTTTCCCTTTTTTCCCTCAAAATTTCCCGTTTTTCCCTTGAAATGACTCTTTAAGGCTACTCAATGACCCTTTTCCCCCTGAAAATTCCCTTTTTTTCCCAAAAATTTCCCTAATTTCCCTCAAAAACATATTTTTTTAATGACTCCACAATGTGGCTTAGTGACTCCTTTTTGGCAANCCTCCCCTTACCCAACCGCGACAGCCAATGACGTCACCACGACGCACGCAATGAGGAGTCAACAAATGAAGCCCCCCACCCCCTGCCAACCCGCGGCAGCCAATGACGTATCCGCGACCCACGCAATGAGGAGTCAAGGAGTGAGGAGTCACCTCCCAACCATACTTCACCCATTTGCATTCCAAGGTAAGAAGGTTATCCCGGGGTCTTCCCTAATACGATGTAAACTACAAATATACATTTAAGCCCTATGCGAACTTATAAGCCAAGCGGACGAATGGTTTAAGATGTAGGCACCAAATACATAACATAGACCAAGACACCAACAAGGATAATTACCAAATAGCCATTTAAGCCCTATGCTAACTTACAAGCATAGCGGACGAATCGTTTAAGATGTAGGCACCAAATTCATAACATAGACCAAGACACCAACAAGGATAGTTACCAAATAACCATTTAAGCCCTATGCTAACTTATAAGCACAGTTGACGAACCGTTTATGATGTAGGCACCAAAGTCATAACATAGACCAAGGCACCAACAAGGAAATTTACCAAATAGATATTTAAGCCCTTTGCTAACTTAAAAGCATAGTTAACGAACCGTTTAAGATGTGCGCGCCAAATTCGTAATATAGACCAAGACACCAACAAGGAAACTCACAAAATACTCATTTAAGCCCTACGCTAACTTATAAGCGCAGTTGACCATAATTTCCGAACCGTTTATGATGTAGGCACCAAATTCACAACATAAGCCTCGGAGACAACAAGGAAACCTACCAAATACCCATTTAAGCCCTATGCTAACTTATAAGCGCAGTTGACCATAATTTCCGAACCGTTTATGATGTAGGCACCAAATTCATAACATTGGCCTCGAAACAGACAAGGATAGTTACCAAATAACCATTTAAGTCATATGCTAATTTATAAGCGCAGTTGGCCGTAATTTCCGAACCGTTTATGATGTAGGCACCAAATTCATAACATAAGCCTCGGAGAAAACAAGGAAAATTAACACATGATCATCTAAGCCCTTTGCTAACTTATAAGCACAGTTAAAGAACCGTTTATGATGTATGCGCCTAATTCATAACATAGGCCGCGACACAGACAAGGATAGTTACCAAATAACCATTTAAGTCATATGCTAATTTATAAGCGCAGTTGGCCGTAATTTCCGAACCGTTTATGATGTAGGCACCAAATTCATAACATAAGCCTCGGAGAAAACAAGGAAAATTAACACATGATCATCTAAGCCCTTTGCTAACTTATAAGCACAGTTAAAGAACCGNATCTAAGCCCTTTGCTAACTTATAAGCACAGTTAAAGAACCGTTTATGATGTATGCGCCTAATTCATAACATAGGCCGCGACACAGACAAGGATAGTTACCAAATAGCCATTTAAGCTCAATGCTAACTTATACGCATAATTTCCAAACCGTTTAAGATGTAGACACCAAATTCATAACATAGACCTCAATGCAGACAAGCATAATTACCAAATTGGCATTTAAGCCCTATGCTAACTTATAAGAATAGTTCACCATAATTTCCGAACAGTTTATGATTAAGACGTCAAATTCACATCTTAGAAATCAACACCGAAAAGGATAGTTAACAAACAGTCATTAAAACCGTATGCTAACTTATTAGCATGAACCCAAACACAAAGAATCTCACCATATATATACACACATTCTCTTACCGAAACATATACACACAAACACGCACTTACACAAACATATACATGCACACATACACACATGCACTCACCCAAACATATGCGAACACACACATACTTACCCAAACATATACGTACACAAACGGACACTTATCCAAACATATACGCACACGCACATACACTTAACCAAACATTTACGAGCACAAACACGCACTTACCCAAACATATACGTGAACGCCTACATTTACCCAAACATGTATTTACACAAACATGTTCGCGCACAAACATGCACTTACCGAAAAATTTACGTACATAAAAACGCACTTACCGAAACATTTACGTACATAAACACGCACTTACCTAAACATTTACAAACATAAACACGCACATACCGAAACGTTTACGTACATAAACACGCACTTACCGAAACATCTTCGCGCACAAACACGCACTTACCCAAACATTTACGAACATAAACACACACTTACCGAAACATTTACGCACATAACAGCCACTTACCAAAACATGTTCGCATACAAACACACACTTACCGAAACATATACGTGCACAAACACGCACTTACCCAAACATGTTCGGGCATAAACACGAACTTACCGAAACATTTACGTGCACAAACACTCACTTAGCCAAACATTTACGTACATAAACACGCACTTACAGAAACATTTACGTTCATAAACACACATTTACCGAAACACATACGCGCGCAAACACTAACTTACCCAAACATTTACGTGCACAAACCCTCACTTACCGAAACATTTACGCACATAAACACACACTTACCGAAACATATACGTAGACAAACACACATTTACCCAAACATGTTCGCGCAAAAACATGCATTTACCCAAACCATTTACGTACACAAACACGCACTTACCGAAACATGTTCGCGCACAAACACACAATTACCAAAACATTTACGTACATAAACACGCACGCACGTACCGAAACATTTACATACATAAACACACACTTGCCGAAACATTTACATACATAAACACGCACTTACCGAAACATTTACGTACATAAACACGCACTTACCGAAACATTTACGTGCACAAACACGCACTCGGCCATTTTGGCAGCCAGTTGGCGGCCATTTTGCCATCCAGTACATTCTAGAATATTCGATCCCATGGCGGCCATTTTGCTAGCCGGTAAATTAAAACTTATATAAAATTTTATTAAATTGTTTTTAAAAAAATTACGTATTGGATGAGGCATGCAATAACATGGCAGCCATTTTGCCAATGGCGTCACCACAGCGCACGCAATGAGGAGTCAACCAATGGCACCCCCCTTCCCGCGTGGGGCTTAAATGTCTATTTGTAGTTTACATCGTATTAGGGAAGACCCCGGAATAACCCTTCTAGCTTGGAATGCAAATGGATGAAGTATGATTGGGAGGTGACTCCTCACTCCTTGACTCCTCATTGCATTAGAGGCGGTGACGCGNCGGGTGGTGACTCCTCACTCCTTGATTCCTCATTGCCAAAAAGGAGTCACTTAGCCACATTGTGGAGTCTTTAAAAAAATATATTTTTTGAGGGAAATTAGGGAAAGTTTTGGGGAAAAGGGAGAATTTTTGGGGGGAAAGTGTTGTTTAGTATCCTAAATGAGTCATTTCGAGGGAAAAACGGAAAATTTCGAGGGAAAAAAGGGAAAAAATTGCCGGGCGTAATTTGCCCCCCTGCCAGGAGCCAGGCGCCAGGTGGCGCAGAACCCCCATATATATGCTACTTATTTTCTTCAATAGGCTGTAGCTGGAATATCATACCATCAAAATATTTCTTAGAGCGTTCTATTGGAAAGATAATAAGTTCTTCCCATATTTCCGAATTATCTTTTCACCTTTATAACACACCTCTGACTGTAAAGTATGGACTGAATAACGGTAGAAAAGTTATTAGCTTGAAAATTCTATTATACTTCTACAACCGTATCTCCACTGTCATATTTATTTCTCGTTGACGATTAATTTTTGATGGTTGGGTATCATATTTTTACATGAGCCACGCCTCTCATCTCTATAAAAGCATTGTTTACTACCAACAAATAAAAATATTTTTTTTAAGAAAAAATATCTTATTTTTACTGAGGATCCGGAGAAATGTAAATTTTTCCATTTGAACTTTTGATCATTGGTATGTGCTAAATATGTGCTAGTGCATGTCAGAAAAGATGGCAGTGTAAATCTTATGTGAAAACATTTCTTCCTCAGGTAAATTTGGTAATTAATGACGAGGGTAATGCCTGAGAAGTGCTAACTACAAGTTTGCATATTAAACTGCAATGGAGAATTTGCGCAAGACAGTTGGCTAGAGAATTGAAAATACATGCCTCTACAAATGAAATATAATTTATATGTGAGATACAACATATTAATACTTAAGGCTCATCTTCCGTGGCGCAGTCGGTTGGTGCACCGCCGATCTGGGATGCGGAATGTTCTGGGTTCGAATCTCAGGTAGGGAATGGGTGTTAGTATAAGTTAGTTCATACGTTAGTTTGTAAGCTGCCCCCTGATAAGCCTTCAGTCATAAAACCGGTGGACCTTAATAAGCTCTTTACAATTAAATTTAATATTTAAATATAGTGATGACGACACCTTGAAGCCTACAGATACAAAATAAAGTTTTTTTAAAAGGTAGAAGACAGCAGCGGTAACTTTTTTAATACGTTCAGCTGTCAGCACCAAGGTGCAAAACCATTACCACATTTTTTCGTAACCCTTTCAGAAGCACATGATATACAATTATTTTAAAAGTAAATAGTACATTTTTCTGCTTTTCACTTGCAACTCTTCACAGGTACGATTTTCTCTTTTACATCTTACGTGCATTTAATTACTATTCGGCGCTAACTACTTTTAGGTTTTTTTTTAATTTTCTTTATTTTTAAATTTTTAAAAACAAGAAGTACTGCTATAATTAATGAGCCTACTTTTCTCTACATGGAAGCAAATAATTTTTGATGAAGTTCTTAAAAGCTTAAATGTTAGGTAGATTTTGACCTCTCGTTCAAAGGAATATAATATTAGATTGAACAAGAATAATTACGTAACAGTAGTGATGCATTTACAAATGCGCACGTGCCTCACCAGGGATTGGAACCCAGAAAATCTCGTACAATAAGCTAACATGCAACCAACTCAATTACGGAAGAATGATTTGGAACATCAACTCTAGATGTAACAAGTGTAATATTTTCAATATGGTTTACTAACCCAAAATATTTGCATTGACGTAATTGTTAAAAATAAGTGTTTGAGCAACTTAAAACACGCTATTTCGTGGATATCAGTTTAATACTTTTCTGAGATATGGCATAAACACTTCATATTCCAACATGCTGCTATTTTATAATATTGCCTTAAAAGATTCTGCATACGATGATTCTAATATATACTGTGCATACAAAGTTTTGTTGGATTAAGTTAAATTTTTAATAGATATGACTATATTCTCTAAATTATTACAAAAGCAGCGATTTTAAAAATCAGTCCCTGAGCACAATTTAAATATGGAAATTTACATTGCTTTCTGCAGTACTACTGGTGTGCGAAATTTGGTGGATACTAGGTTAATTGCTCCGGAAATGTGGCAAAAATTTCCATTTGCCTACCTGGCACTATTTTACAAAAAAAAAAATCCCTGTAAAGAGAATCTTACTACGCATAATTGATTCTTCTAATGAATACGGTGGGCGTACAAAATTTGGTCGAATTTTGTTAGTAAGTTTACTAGATATAACATACTAATTTGTATTTATTAACGCCATTAAAAAGGTCTTACACACCTAAAACATACAAGTACTGCCAGTATAAAAATTTAAGTAAAATCGGTTATATAGTTACGTAAATATAGCATACTGAGCTAAAATATTTATATCTCTACCACTCTGAAAATTAGTGTCTGGTGAACTTAAAACATCCTACCAGCTTACATCACCGGCCGCAGTGTTACTTGCTTACAAAATTTGGTAGGAACCCGGCAAATGTTTCCTGAGATATGACATAAAATCTTAATTCCTTCATGTGTCGCTATCTTACGAAATCGCTGACAAAAAAGGCCATCTGTTGGCCCATATGATGCATTTTATAGACACTTAAAAATATTTCGTCGAAATTGGTGGAAAGTTATGATATTTATTTAAAATAATACCTAAATATTTGTGTGACCACAATTTGTAAAATAAGCGCCTTATCAATTTAAATCGCACATGTTGACATTGACTACCAAAGTATTACTTACATGCCATAATTTGGCGAGAAGCGGTTGAATAATTTTTGATACATTACATATAAACTTAATTTTTTTATTTAGTACTATCTTACAAAATGGAGAACCAACAACACTACCCATCTAAAAAGACAATGCTTACATGACATATTGTCCACATAAATAAATTTGGTTTAAATCGGTTGAATGGTTTCCGAGATATAACATTGGACCATACATATTAAAATGGCCACCATTTTGAAATAATGCACCCGGCATGCTCGAAAACTATCAAAGTCAGATTTCCTTACGAAGTACTGTACGTGTACCGAGTTTTGGTGAAATTCGGTTAACGCGTTCAAAAGTTATTAGGGAGGACACGCGCACACACAAACAGGCACACACGCCTAGTCACACGCAGACGCACACACAGAAAAACACACATTTAAACACCTTGTTTTATATAATATTTAGATTTTGTTTATTATCTATATTTAGATTAAATATTTCCCTAAGAATTGTCAATTCACTTTCTTATTGTTAAGAAATTGTCATCTGGTGTATGTGATTTTGCCCACACAGAAAAATTAAGAGGCAATGTGGCGAGTTTTCCGTGTGTGTGCTTGGAAAAGGTGGCGAGGGGAGTATGGTCCCTGCGTCATAGCGTTTAGGTGTTGTAGGTTTCCCTGTGATATCACTTATGATAGCGTACTCTGGTGTGCCCGAAGTCATTCTAACGTCAATACGCACGATATTCAATAAAATTAAACAGAGTTTAAAGTGTTACAACATTTAAATTCTTATACATTTGCAAAACATTTTGCGTATCATCATTTATTAATCTTACCTTTATACGTATAACATTAGATGCTGCGTAAAGAGAAACTCTGTTATCTCTTTTTTGTTTAAGACGGCGTAGGACATTTCGGTTAATTATTTCCAGAGCAAATTAGCCGAGCTTATAAAAAAACTACCGTGCGACCTGTTATATACAGCTGAAAAAACTGGTGATAAATTCCGAGAACTGTGATCCGCTACAAGAGAACTCTCTTGCATGCGTCAATTAGGATACCACGCCACGAGTAATTACAAAAGCTATGCGTTCCCTTTTAATCTCCATCTCCCGCCCTCGTTCGTTCATCTCATGTCCGCAGTATTCAATGTATCCCTTCCTTTAATTTTCGCTCAGTAACTTCGTAACTTTGGCAGCACACAAATATTTCTGAAAGCTGTTTGGCATTACCCGTTTCTGCTTTAAATACACTGGAGAGCCAAAAAAACTGGTATAGGCGTGCGTATGCAAATAACAGAGGTATGGAACTAATCAGAGTAACGTGATGCGGTCGGCAGCGCCTATATAACACAACAATCGTCTGGCAAAGTTGCTAGATCGGTTACTGCTGATACAATGGCAGGTTATCAAGATTTAAGTGAGATTGAACGTGGTGTTATAGTCGGCGCACGAGAGATGGGACATAGCATCTCCGAGGTAGCGATAAAATTTGGATTTTCGCGTACAACCATTTCACGAGTGTACCGTGAATATCGGGAATCCGGTAAAACATCAAATCTTAGACATCGCTGCGGCCGGAAAAAGATCGTGAACGAACGGGACAAACTACGACTGACGAGAATCATTAAACGTGACAGACGTGCAACACTTTCTCAAATTGGCGCAGATTTCAATGTCTCCTGCATACCTTCAGACATTAGTCGAGTCCATGCCACGTCGTCTTGCGGCACTTCTGCGTGCTCGCGGGGGCCCTACACGATATTATGCAATTGTACCATTTTTTTTTCTCTTCAGTGTAAATTGCACATCATGTTCACCAAATCTACAGTCTGCTGAGTAAAGATGCCGTTCAGCTTGTCTTCTAATAAAGAGCGTTTTTCGTAAACAACACCACTCCGTCCTTTTCATATTTTTTGCAACACGAGCGTAGTTCATATGCATATATGAATAAATTTTATTGTAAATCATAATCTAGTTTACATCACGTACTCTATGTTTACACAGCAATGAGAAAGCTGATGTTTAAAGTCTTTTTTCGGAAAAATTCATTACACCTAATTCTTGTAACGCACAAGAGAAAGAAAGAGGAGCGAATTGTAGATTTCATGTTGCCTAAATCTGGACAACTTAACATAATATAAAAAAAATCGTTTACTAAAGGAACTATTTCAATACTTAAAACTCTTCGTGCAAAGTGTATAAATTTTATACATTTAAAAGATTTATATTTTACAAGCAAGCACCTTAGGTATAAAAAATAACTTAGGTTTTTAAGTAATTCTTGGAACTTATATTATTCATATAACAAACTTAAATCATAAACAGTAGCACACTTTTATTACATGTGACAGGAATGTATTAATTGTAATGTTCATTTTTATTTTGGTTAAGTTCGTATATGATTTCATTTTGTTCATAATTAATTTATTGTTTTAATTTTAATGCTTGGCAAAATGTTAAGCTTTTGAAAAATAATATTCAGACGCTAATAAATATGTTCTGTATTAATAGTGTCTCGTAAAAAATGTCATGTGAAGTCAACTGTTACAGTTCAATAACAACTTCAAGTGAAAATTTTATTATATTTTGCTAGGAACAGATTCGCGTTGAAATTGTGGATCTGTGGGACACTTCGTCATGAAAGCTTTTAGCACCCGCAGGAAATATTGTAACATTGGCAAAAAAGAATTCCAATAATTTTTTCTGGGGAAATTTATTGTACATAAATAAATATCGTGAATAACGGATGACAAAGCGCTTATTTCTTCAAATAAACAATCAAAATATCTTTACACTATCAGCAATGACGGGTTTTTAATGTGCGACTTCATTTCAACACAAAATAAAACCTAGTCAAAACATTTTTTTAAATAAAAAAGCTTATAAATGCAAATAAAAATAATTTTACAGACGAATATACAAACTAAATTGCCATAAAGTAATTTCTATTGAAATTATACACTAACTTTTTACTTTCAGATTGGAAACAAATTCCGGGCGTTGTATTATGACACTTTAAACTTTACACATATTTCAATGCGAGATATGTACGTATTGATTTTCTTCGGCAGCTAATGAAATAAAATGTGGCAACAAAATCAAGAAAATCTCATTTGAAATCTGACTGCGCGAGATTGAATTATCTAATTTGTGGAAATTATATTGGTAGAACTAGTAACGAGCCTGTGTGCTTCTACACGGCAAAGAAATATATCGTTAACATATTGTTTATACACCCCTTTTATTCGACAGTGAATAAAATTTAATTATAATATTTTCAATGTTTTTCGGCTTTTTATTTGTGAAAAAAAAACCAATTTAAGAGGGAAATTAATGTAGTTTCATCAATTTTTCGATTTAGTTGTCACATTTAAATAAACAACATTTTACTCAATCCAGTTGTTCGACCGAATGCAATTAAAATAAGTTCATTTTATATTAGTACACGTATAAAACGCTTGCAATGCGTGACATATTTAGAAAACACCCAAACACGTCATACATGGGGTGATTTTTCAAAGGTTGGATTGGAAAAGTTTGAAGAAACCGTGGATAAACTATATACCGAATTTTTTTCTTGTTTAGCGTGCACCTATAAAATATTGGCGTGCAGTTTTCTTTCAAGGGAGGAGTGAACGGGTCCCGCTCATAAACCTATCTGCCCCGTTGGCAGACTTAATGCCGCGTCTTAACGGCAAAGGAAACCTGGGGTATCTCGCATCTGTGTTATCGGAAAGAGATTAACGAGCTGCTTCCATCGGGGGCCTCGCAAGAAATGTTTCCGCCCGAACCGAGAAATCTATTTCTGGAATCGAAAAAGGGCCTTCGCCTGAATCTACACAGGCGCCCCGAAGATACGGAATTTAATTTCCCAAAGAAATTCTCTGCGACGAAAACAATCACAGGAAAGAAAATACTGCTACACGTAGAATAGAGTCTTCCGAGCGCATCTTTCGATTTCCTGCATATATGGCGATAACAAAGTTGTCTAAATGTTACAACGCGAGAAAAAATGTTCACTATTAGAGAATATATAAAGTTTTAATTTTCGTTTCAGTACACAGAACAGCAGGAACCTGGTATGCTTAATAGTCTTCATAAACAATTTCCAAAAATATCAATGGGAATCGTCCTCGCTTTTAGATTTTTTTACGCTTTTAAAGAAACTAACTGAAATATCATAAAAGTCATTAAAAACACATCGTAATATTTTTTGACTTCCTGTAAATTCGGCATTCAGAGGTTATTTGGTTTGATAACGTATTATTTTTTTAATTAATAAGAATAGGATTTTTTTTTGTCATTGATGGCTGCGGTTGTTAAGGCGTCACGCTCCTATGACGAGCAGGCTGGACCGGCGACGTTTTGAACCCAACACCCGGCATTACTCAGAAATTTGTGGGTGCCCACATGGTTATAGCAATTCTCTAACAGCACGCTGGTTAGGAGGTTCGATCCATGACACACAACCCCGCAACGCAAACACAAAAATGTACTTTTAAAAAAAACTTCTTGCAGTGTTTCTGTAATTGTAAAGACTTTCATCATAAATTGAAATTCATTTTCAGTAATTACGATTTATGAGAGTATATGGAATACTCACGCAGTGCGCGAATTCACAAGGCATAAGACTAAGAACTGAATTTGAACTACTTAATATATTTTGATGTGGTAAGATTTATTGACAAATTAATTGAATGCTTATTATACTTAACACAGCAACATTTGATACAGTAATTAATTTTTGATTTAATTGCGAACAATTAGGGATACTATTCACAAAATCAGTAAACATGACAAAATGGTCTAAAAATGTATTATTTTATTGAAATATATCTTAACACAGTAAAATATACATTCTTATTTATTAAAAAATATATTTCAAACTGAGGTTTTTAAGAAAATTGAAGTCGGTTAAAATAAAAATTACTATATTTTAATTTTTGTTATAATCTTAAACATTATAACAGATTAAAAAGTTAAACACAAAATGGCTTTCCATTTGGTCTGATTTCGTGGTTTCTATATGTTATTGTTCGAAAAACAGTCAACAATTTTTTATTCGTAAACATTAAATTGTATCAACTACTATTATATGTGACGGTTTTGTTAATTCAAGTAAAATAAACTCTATCAAAGAAATGAGAGTGAAAGAAACTCCATCAAAGAATGTGAAATATATGAAATTTCGTTCTTGATTTTGTGTTTCAGAAATTCGCACACTGTGAGGCAGCATTCACATTCAAAAACCGATGAAACTCGTAATATTGTTACGAAAAAAATTCTGTATTTAATAAATAAATAAAAGTATTATTTCTAAATAGAAATACATACAGTGTATATGTCCGGCCTTCAAGCACTAGTGCCAAGATGAATTCAATCAATAGAGAGCCCTATCGTTCCCCACTAGTCCAAATAATGTAGGGCTTGAGATAAGAAAAAAATAGAGCAGCGTGGCGGAATAAAGGGAATTAATAAGCCAGAGAAAACCCCCACGGTATGCATTATCCGCCATACTCTTCGCATGAGGATCGAGGTACGGAATTTCCCGCTCGCTTTGTTTGGAATTGAACCAGAGACTCCAGCAGTATTGAGAGGTTGGTGACAAACCTCTGAGCCAAACGAGGGCCAATTTGTGAGGGGAGGTGGAAGAGACATGAAAATGTAATTTAGCAAAAGTGAGCAATATTGGAATTAAGCATAACATTATAGCAGCAAATGATTTAATTGATGACAGTTTTTTTGTTAAAGTGATATATGGTATTGACTGGATAATTCATAAATGGAAGAATTCACTTGACCTGAATGACATCAAAGTTTGTTTCATTAAATGATTAGATGTCATTGCTCAGTGATATTATGACAAAGTTTCGTTATCAACCATCCTGAAATCGCATTATAATGATTTATTACTGCTTGCAAAAACAAATTAGGTTATAATTCCATATTAAAAATAATTTTAGATATTTATTTGAGCCATTATCACACTTACTAGTTTCTAAAAACCTGAAAAAAAGAATTAATACTCTGCAAGGTTACCATATAAGACGTTTATTGACCTAATTATGATAATCACACAGACTGCGTCAGTACATTACAGACAATATAACATTATTATTTGCCTTATTGTGGGCTTATTGTACATTTACTAAAAATACAGGGGCCTACAAAATATTCAATTTATGTCATAATAGCACATGTCTTACAGTACTTTCAACTGTTAAGATAAAAGTTGTTTTTTATTTGATTAATTCTTTGTTAGAAATCAATCCGTTTTTCACAACAAGAAGAATTGGGACTTAATAATTTGGAAATGTACAGTGATTNTTTCTTTGTTAGAAATCAATCCGTTTTTCACAACAAGAAGAATTGGGACTTAATAATTTGGAAATGTACAGTGATTATTATTTAGGATCTATTTAGAACATCGCATGGGTGATAAACCCGTTTTTAAAGAAATGGTTCATCATAAATTTTCAGTAGCCCATTATGTATAATATTTTCCTACTGGACACCGCAACCATCTCCCAAAATAGTTGACCAGCGGTCATAGAAGAAGGAATTCGCAAATAATGTTTTTTAATTCAACTAACCACGGATAAACAGTCAGTGTAAAGAAAAAAACACAAATATGACTTCCTGTTTTCTTATAGTATTCACTTCTAATGAATGGTTCCNAACAGTCAGTGTAAAGAAAAAAACACAAATATGACTTCCTGTTTTCTTATAGTATTCACTTCTAATGAATGGTTCCGCCCCATCATAGTAAAACCCTCTAAGTAAAACGTTGGGTACGTAAAATAATATGAAGGCGGAGATGAATACGTTTCGATGTGAAATGACTGCGTCTTGTTTAATTAAAACTTTTCCTTTTTTAAATTTAACGTGAGTAATTATCAAAGTAATTAAACTACAGGAACGAGTGTAATAGCACTGCAGTTACCTCTGCAAAAAATATTCAACTCATATCTATTTTCGCAAGTTATGCACTGCTTACCCGGCCACCAGTGCACAATATTGTAAGCTGCGAATTTTATGCGTACCACTTAGACTGTACGATGTTTTAATTTATCTTTCACGTGTGTACAACAATACACAGAGTATTATTCTAAATACCTGGAAACTAATGAAACGATATAATCTTTACATAATGCATATGCATTACCTTTATATTCAGGAGTTAGTAAATAAGATGACTGCCAATAATGTATTAATGTATTTGTGTATTTTATTTCTTAGTTATATATCTGGATAACGTGGGCTAATGATTTCATATGAAAAAAGTATAAAAAGGGAAACCGAGATACATTATGTTTAAATATTTGTGTTTCGTCGTGCTTTAAATTAATGTTA